>CM021109.1:116292972-116391551 GCA_007115665.2 Sequoiadendron giganteum
TCTGACTCTCTTGGGCTGCCTCCACCCTCCATCACCCCTCCTCCTCCTCCCACCCCTGCCTTCACCACCATCATCTCCACCCTTTCCACCTCTATCATCTCCCCCACCTCTCCCTCCATCACCTCGGCCACAATCTCTCCCTCCATGTCTCCCTCCCTGAGCTCCCCTCCGCACCTGTGGAATGACTTATCTACGATCAATCAGTGCGAGACCATCTAGATCTGTCAAGGGAATAGGCCTGTGAACCTACCACCAAGCATCATACTTGGCTGATGTCCCTACATATGTTGGCCCTCCCCTCCATCCCCACTGTTGCGCAACCAGACTGTCAATCTATTTCTCTGCCAGTTCCACTGCTATTAGTGGCCCCCATATGGTCTCTCTAGACAACTGTGCATAGTCGGTCGTCCCCACAGGTACACCATGCTGCTCACCAAACTACTATAATACTTGTTGGGGAAGGTACATCTCTATGATCCTCTATCTTTGAACTGTACGACCAATCGAGTATCTAAATTATGTGCATAAAAAAAGATGGCCATCCTCATCCAGCCACTAGGCACAATCTCTGATAGGCCTCCAGAAAAAACTCATCAGTGTGTCGATCATATGTCGCCAATACCTGATATCTCCTATTCAGGTCTGGGTAATTGAACCAACATATAAGTAAACATAGGGCATACCATCGCTCAAATGTTGAATCCGAGTTGATGATCAAAAATCAGAAATATGCTCCCATGCCCAAATCATCAGTAAGGTGGTGCCACAACTAATACTCTGACCCTCCTAGTAAATGATCTCATGAAGTTGATGGCATAACATCCCCAATAAACATGGCCCCCAAGAAAATACAGTCTTGTCCCTATGCATATGCACAAGGAAATCCCCCCATCCTATCAAGAATTTGTGCCCTCGACGGTCTGGTATGAGGACCCCGAAAATCAGTGTCATCAACATAGCATCCCACCGAGCATAGTGATTAGCCACAAACTCCCAACCAATCTCATATCCGTGAATAACCAAACCAACATCATTAACTGCCTCATAATACTCTCCTAGGGCCTATTTTGCTTTGTGGGGATCATACACTACTCTCTCCCTGCTGATCGAGATGCGCATATCTAATACACATCCTCTAGGGTCACAATGGCCTCTCCTATGGGTAATTGGAAATAACATATATCGTAGTGCCCCCTCTCACACAAGGCTGCCAGTAATCCCCTGTTCACCCAAATAATGGGAATGTAAGTAACATAATACAAGCCTAGTCTCATCAACCGTTGTTGCTCTCGGTCTCCCAACCGATCTTTGAATGCATAGGTGGTAGGTCTGGACTCATGTGTATAAATCGACACTAGTCGTTTCTGCACACGCAAAAATGAGGGTTAGCACAACTGAATTAGCATTACAAAGCATTATTACTATCTGAGAAATAAAAAATACACCTAACAAAAGAGTCTACACTAAGTCAACTCTGGTCATTCTTGGTCAACGTCAATTGTGTTGCGTTGACTGCAATTGCATTGTGCTAAGTCAAATGTGTCTTTGCATTTCGCAATTGTGTCACATTTAAGCAGTTGCATCGTTCCAACTCGCAATTGTGAAACTTTATATCAATTGCATCATTATATGTGGCAATTGCGCCATTTCATAATAGTTGTATCGCTTTAACTTGCAGTTGCGTCGCACACCACCACACTTGCATTGTTTGACTTATCGGTTGCATCATTTTAAACCTAAAATCCACCTATCCCTCTCACTTGCATTGTGATGCAACAAATTCGTCGAACGTGAATGAGTTTGTGGCTTATGTGGCAACATTTGCATCGCAACGCATTCGTTGTTGACCCCTAAACCCTAATTATTGCACGTGAATCAAGAAAATAAAAGCTAGGAAGGGGTACATACCGGCGCCTCTATGCCCTCGGGCCTTCAGAATTTCCTCACGTGGTAGCCATAGTGGTCTATAACTAGAATCACCATCTTCTCCTCGCACTCTGCTCTCCAAAATCTCTAATTAGCCATTGTGAAAATGACACTTGGTTTGCCTTTTCAAACCTATTTATAGGTTGCAAATTAGGGTTTGACCTATTGGGTTTGTATTGGAGGCTCATTTGATAGCCTTTGATTGACATTTTCGTAGGCTTAACGTCCTCTGTTTTCAAAACTGATCACACCATTGGTTTTTTCGGCATCCATTTAGCTTATCGAGACCCTTTCCAATTTTTTCTGACCTTGGGCCAAAATTCAAAAAAATTCTTGAGGGGGCATAGGCACTCCGTACCTTCGCTAGGGCATATTCTTGACTTGTTTTCTTTGCCATAACGTAATAAACTGCATTATGACAAAGAGGGGGAAAATGTAGACAAATAAAATTGACCTACGCTTGCGAACTCAATTTTCTCATCAATTCCTCTAAACATAATTTAATTATGTCACTTTGACCAAATTCAACTATTAATTAAATAATGACTAATTATTTAATTAATTAATCTCTCTTATTCTTCTTGACTATCTAAATAAATCACATTTATTTAAATATGCCACAATTTATTTAATTATTAACCCACTTATTCCACAATTAAATAATTTAAATTAATTATTTAATTATCTCTCACAATTCATTTCTAAATTTAAATAGAAATCGTTTATTTAAATTTCTCTCTCCTCAAGTAAATAATTTAATTATTATTTACTGTCACATGACTTCACCATTTTGAATCAAATTAAAATATTAAATTCAAAATAAAATTTCCCTCCACAAATTAAGTAATTTCTAAAATGACTTGATTTTCTAACTCATCCTTTTTCTACTTGCTAATTCTCATCTCACTGTCACACCTATTCTCATTCCTTGATTTAATTTCTTAAATTAAATCTTGTCCACTCAATTTTAATTTCACCCTAAAGTTGCCCTAACCCTAATTAAGGGGTTGTTACTTTGAACCTTGACCATAGATTCTAGGGCACTTCTCAATCTTTAATCTCATCCATCCATCCAAAATTGCATTTTCTATAATATGCCAATTTTGTCCTCATTTTTTCATCTCTTAATATCTTGAAAGCTTCTTGCATTTTTTTGAGTTTAGCACTTTCTTGTCATTTAGCCATTTAGTTTTGCATGTAGGATTTTATATTCTCTTGCATAAGTACTTGAATCCTTCAACACTTGCTTAGGACTAGTCACAATAGTAGATTGCTCATCAAAATCTGAGGGCAACCTCACATATTTCAGCAAGCTAGAAGGTGTAATGAAGATCAGTCATGGAGGATGAAGAACTTGGGTGAGATCATTCTGTTTGTTCCTTTATTAATTTCCTTTGCACTCTATTACTTAATGTGGGTTTTATATGTTTGCATTTAATTTTCTAACCTATCTAACATAAAAATTTCCTCATTTACATTTTCTTTTTAACAATATCTTTCTCCCATTTTTCATTTTTCTTTCTTTTTTCTCCTTTTTGATCTTCCTTTATTTCTTCTTTCTCTTCTGCTTTACTTTCTTTCTATTACAGTTTTTCTTTTATTCGTCAATTTAGTTCACCATCTCTCTCTCTCTCCCTATCCTTTTTGACATTATTTGCTTCTTTTGTTATCTATCTCTCTTGCTTTGTTCATTTTTATTTTCTCTTTCTAATTGTCCCTCTTTCCAATCCCTTTATTTATTTCTATATTCAATCATTTTTTAATTAAGTTCACCATTTATTTCTCCATCACTTTCTCTATTTCATGTTTATCTTTCTTTCACTTTCTCTCTTGATTTATTTTTTATGATTTTTTCTTTCTCTCACATGGTAATTTCTTTCTTATTCTTTCTTTTCCCTTTCTCTATCACATTATCTTTTTCTTTGTCTATATATCTTTCTTTTCTTTTTGTTTCACTTTTAAACCTTTACCTCTCTTAGATCTCTTTCCTTCTTGTTCTTTGGTTTTTCTATGATTTTTATTGTTTACTCACTATTTATTTCTAAATTTTTATTTTGTTTCTTGCTTCCATTTAATCTTTCTTTCATTTTTTAATCTCTATTTATCTTTCTATAATCCTTTCTCTATTTGATAATTCCTCTCTTTTTGTCCCTTTTATCTTTATTTTTTCTCTCGACTTTCTCTCTTTTTGTCCCTTTTTACCTTTTTTTCTTGCGTTTGACTCTTTTATGTCTATTATTTTTTGTTCATTTATTTTTGTATTAAATTACTTTCTTATTTTGATTCTCTTCTTCTTTTCTTAAATCATTTGTTTATTTTCTTCTCTTCTTTTTTATGTCTTTCTTCTTAATTTTTTATTTATTAGTTTCTCTTTTTCTCACACTAACTCAATTTTAGATACATCTCTTTCTTTTGTATCTCACTTTACCTTTGTTTATTTCTCTTTGTATTTATGCTCTCCATTTCTATTTAAGATGTTTCTATGTTTCATCATCAATCTTTATCTATTTTTGTCACTCTTTTCTTTATCATTTCCCCCATTTTCTTAATCTATATCTCTATGCATTCCTCCCCCCCCTCTCCACTTTCTTTCTTTATATTGTTTAACTCTATTTCTAAATCTTTATTTGCATTCTCTTTCTTTGTTTAACTCTTCCTTTGTTCTTGTTATGTATTTTGTCTATTCATTATTTATTTTTTCAACTTTAGTTTTTCCATTCTCTATTTTGATTTTTTTTGTGTTTTTTTCTTTTTCTTTTTTCAATATTCTTATCTTATTTGTTTACTTTCTATATTTTAACTTTTTCTATCTTTCCTTTGTTCTCTCACCCTACCCCCACCTCTTTCTCTTTCTTTCTTTCTTTCTTTCTTCAATTTCCCTTTTTTTGCTTCTTGTTTTTAACTTCTTGTAATTTCTAATTTCTATCTACATCTCTCTTCCACTTAATAATGTTTCTTTTTATCTAATTTAGTAGCTCATTCTTTCCCTTTGTGTCTTCTCTAATTTTATATTTTTTTTTCTAATAATGGTTTTAATTCTTTTTTTAAATTTTTATTCTCTCTTTTCATCTAATTTTCATTCTCTTTATCCTTTTTTTAATTTTTTTTTGTATGTATCTTTCTTTTGGTACACCTCTATTTATTTTTTAAATTTAATTTATTTATGTTTTGCATCAATCTTGATCTCTCTCTCACTCACTCACACTTCTTTTTCATTTTTCTTCCAGCATATCCCCTAAGGCTTGTTAATTTTCTTGCATGACCCCTAGCCCCATAGTAACTTGGACTAGTGGTGGATTTTATGACCATATTATGTTAAAATAACTTATGCATGGGTGTGATGGTTAATGATGTGTAGATGGTAGTACTCATGAATGTTTATGATATTGTCATGTTATTGGTGAAACCTAAATGCATTGATTTTGTTTATACTAACTCAAACTAAAAACTTGGTTGGTGGAATTGTGTGAGGTTTGTTGTTGGTTGTAGGTACATGAGGTGCAAGATGAGGTGGATTGTGTGGTACAATGATGAGAGATAAACAAGCTTTATGGACAAATACCAATGACAAAATCTGTAGGTAACTTCACTCTAACCTAAGTTTTACCAAACCTAGTACTGAATTAACAAAATTTTCTAAATGATCTTTGTAGTTGAACATGCAAGGTTGTCTAAGGTGATAACTCTCAAGGATATTTAATTTCTCTTATTAACCCTATAACCTTAGGTGTTGATATTATTACCATCATCTATTTGGAATAAGATTGATTATCTTTTAGTATATTATAGAGTTAGTTGACATATATAAGTACTCCTAAGGAATTCTAAGATTTTATTATCTATTGTAACAATAGTGATAGGCTAATAAAAATCAATGTATATGTATGTTCCCTTAGCAGCTAGGGACGAGTGTTGAATTGGAAAGAGTTTGGGTAAGAAAAATAAACATAGCAACCTTCAATTATAACCAAAACTACTTTAGGGAAGATCATAGACATCCTCTTCAAATTAATTAATGAAATGTTCGAATAGCTCATCTACCTTCCACATGGGGTCATTGTAAAGGTATGTTACCTCTTCAAATATACTTTGATGATAAACCAACACTGTAATAAGCTTTGAACATTTGCATCCTCTACTAAGCCATGTGAAGTATGGTAGGGTAGAAAACCATCATTGAGTGGGTAATGAGTTGTCTACCTTAGTAGCTTATGTTAGGAGTGAATAGTTATCTCCTTTTTGGTTGAATAATAACCATAACAATTCGAGAATGAATGGATTTTGAACCCTCATATAACACAACACCAAAATTTGTAGTTGATCCATAGAGGTGGTGGGCCTTAGAACCTACTTGTTTTGAATTAGGAACCTCTCTTATAGTTACAATGCTAAGGTGGGTGCAAGCATTAAATTTTACCACAATGCATGGAGTAGGACCCTAAGAGGGCATAGGTAGAGGTTTCAAGCCTCTAATATGTAGACTATTCCTATCCATTTGAGGTGATCATTGATGGAAAAAAATCCTACGACTTGCTTAGAGATAAGTTTATCCATGCTCGAGATTGATAGTAGTCAAGGGGAATACTATGTGGATGGACTGTTAGCCATACCAATTGGATAATGTGATGGATTCCAGCAAGATCATGTGGGTCTTAGGGACAATAAAATTTTGGTGATGCATACCCCATGTTACTCTAGAGGCTTGGATAGATTCTGCCAGGAGCATGTGGGCTTTGGGGCTAGTAGCATGCAGTTGATGGATGTCTAATGTACGCTAGAGGGTTGAATGGTTTTTCACTAGTAACATGTGGGCCTTAAAGCCAACAAAATGTAGGCAATAGACTATCTTATTTTCTTAGTCATTCTATGGAGTGTAGGGAAGATAATTTATAATGAAGCATAAGTAGGTAAATGATTGGACATACCTTGTAGAATTGTTATGATATAACCAGATATGGAGTTGGTTTCTTAGATACCAATGGTAGGAACAACTTGGGTAGCTATTCATTAGGAAGTTGACCTTATGCACTATAGGTTGGTATATATGTCTACTCTCTCACCATGAGCCACAAAATCCATTTGGAGGGGTGGATAGGGATTATATCCACTTTGGAGGGATCATATTGCACCCAAAGGTAAACCAAGATAGGTTAAAGACATGGAGTCTACATGACCTCACAAAACACTTAAACCATACTTTAGATAATGTTAGTTGTGATTCCTCCATTGGCCTTTTTGTTTTAAAATATTAGCATTTTTGGAATGACTTGTCGTAGGTATGAATGGTCAATTATTTGTTGCTAAAAATTTACTTGCATTAATTTCTTTATTTTTTGATTACTCATTGTTATCATGATTGTAATTTTGTCAAAAAAATGTGCATAATTTGTGGATCTCGTTGGGGTTGTTATAAAAAATTCTATCTTATTTTATTTATTTATTTTTGTTCTCTCTCTTAGATAAATAATTGAGATCTATTAAAGAGGTCCTAGCCAAAAAAATCACAAACCCAAAAAAAAAATTAGATAGAAGAAAATATATACTCTTTTCATATGAGCAAAGAGTTATACCAACACTAGTTTATATATTCTAACCTTCTTATTATAAATTTTTTTCCATGTGAAATCCACAATATCTTCCTTATCCTCTAAGTGTGATAGAGACGTAGATAGGAATTGGTTAATCTATGATAAAATTAAATCCACAAACCTATCTCCATATCCCCATTCTTCTTCCTATGAAAGAATAGAAGTCCATACTTGTTTTCATCTTCAAAAGGGCTCTGGATTAGAATCTTTTGAGCAAAAGGAGACATATCCCAATAAATTTGATAGAAAGGTTTTAGTGTACGTATTGACCGGTACCCCCAAAATTCATCCCTTTTGAAAACCTTAACAAAATTCTCTACACTTTGGATAAAAGGTGCCTAAAAATCATTATTATCCTTCTTCATAGTATTTTCATAATAGAATTGTGGAGGAAAAGAGGAGGTATCATGCTTTTCTTGTTTACCAAGATTCTAACATGCCTAACCCCAAACTCTCTTGTTTAAGAGATCATGTTTTAAGGAAGTAACTTCATCTTATGAAGCATCTAGAGGATGTTGTGTAACAATTGAATAGGATCAAAGGTGTTTTAGAAGAATTCTTGTCCTCCTTGATGAAATTCACATAGCACCGTTACAAAGGTGAAGACGAGTTATCATGTTTTTTTTTCGTAGGATTTGAAGATTCCTCACCCCAAACACTCTTGTTCAAGAGATCATATTTTATGGAATATCATAATCTTAAGAAGAATCTAGAGGAAGGTGTATACCTAAATAGGATAACTAAGGTCCATTTCACCGTGTATAATTTTTTTCATGTATGGCAGTTTGATAATCAAGAATTTAACAATAGTATGTTTAATTAGAAATAATTTTTTACATGAGAATGGGATATTCTAATATTCTAATAGTGTAAAACATACTTATATATCTTTCCCCTAGCTGCAACCATACCTCCTCAAATATTTTTTTAAAGAGGGATGGACAATGAATAAACCCAAATAAATAAAGCCAAGGAATTCTTTGTCATGGGATTGCAAGCAAGAAACCATGGGTTCACCAATAAATTATCTCTCTCTCTCACTCACTCTCTCTCTCTCTCACTCACTCTATTTCTCTCTCTCTCTCTCTCTCTCTCTCTCTCTCTCTCTCTCTCTCTCTCTCTTCTCTCTCTCTCTCTCTCTCTCTCTCTCTCTCTCTCTCTCTCTCTCTCTCTCTCTCTCTCTCTCTCTCTCTCTCTCTCTCTCTCTCTCTCTCTCTCTCTCTCTCTCTCTCTCTCTCTCTCTCTCTCTCTCTCTCTCTCTCTCTCTCTCTCTCTCTCTCTCTCTCTCTCTCCTCCTCCTCTCTCTCTCTCTCTCTCTCTCTCTCTCTCTCTCTCTCTCTCTCTCTCTCTCTCTCTCTCTCTCTCTCTCTCTCTCTCTCTCTCTCTCTCTCTCTCTCTCTCTCTCTCTCTCTCTCTCTCTCTCTCTCTCTCTCTCTCTCTCTCTCTCTCTCTCTCTCTCTCTCTCTCTCTCTCTCTCTCTCTCTCTCTCTCTCTCTCTCTCTCTCTCTCTCTCTCTCTCTCTCTATTTTATCTTTGAATTTGTTTTTGTCATTTTTTTTAATCTATCATTCTCTCCTTCCCTCTATTTATCTTTTTTTCGGTTTTTCTCAATTTTTTTTAATTTCCCTTTTTTCTTTCTCTATTGTTATCTTTCTTTTTTAACTTTTTTTCCTTTGTAGTTTTATTTATGAATTATGGGGATTAGCCCTTGGATTCTTGACCTTATATTTTGGATGCTAGAGCCTAGACTTTGGATCTAGTAACATGGATGTTATACATTTCATCCTAGAAATTGAACAATGTACCTTGGGTATGCAACCCAAGAACTTAGAGCATTGATATATTGGAAGTTGAACCCTAGACTGGTAGACCATGTACTTGTAGACTATGTACTTTAGACAAAGAAACCTTGACTCTTAACCTTAACCCTAAGATTCTAGACCATAGAATTTGGAACCCTATAGCTCACAACTTAGAGTCATGAACCTTCAAATAAGAAACCTTTACCCTATATAAGGACCCTAAAATTTGGAACCCTATACTCTAGAATTGTGGAACATGGAAACTAGATCAAGAAACATTTACTCTATGCCATGGAACCTATATAATAGACCTTAGATATTTGACCTTTTTCACAGGAACATGAATACCAGACCCTGGAACCTAGGCATCAAAATTTGGACCCTAGACACTAAAATCTCATTCTCATAGACTATAAATTGCACACTTGAACCTCAACCATTGCGCTTCAACCTGGAAACCACTAAACTGTTGGATCTTGGATACTAGATCCTTGTCCTTGGTATTAGGACTATACAATATAGACATGGACCACATATGTCAAATCCTTCAATCAAGATCCTATGATTTATATATGTGACCTTAAAAAATGAGGCACAAACCTTTAAAATAAGATCCTAGACCTCAAAAAATTTAACGTTAGACTATGGATTCATAGATTATGGACCCTAATTCAAGAAACCATCACCCTATACAATGGTTCCTTGGACCTATACTTTCAGCTTCTAGAATTGAGACATTGGAACCTAAACTAGTGATTATTTGATATGGACCACATTTACATAGGAGGATAGACCTTATGAACCCTAGATCATAGAATATAACCCTATTATGTCTTTCTTTCATTGTTTTTTATTCTAGTGTACTTTATCACTATTAATCTCTCTTTATCATGGTCTTGATATTTCCCTTCTCCCTCTCCCTCTCCCTCTCCCTTCATTCCTTTTATTTCTAAGTTTCTTTTCTTATCCCGATCCCCGACCCCATACTTACTCATGCGGAATCAAATACTTTTTGAAAAGACAAGGTTAGTGACCATCGCCATTCCAGGCCTTCCCACTCATCCCAAGCCCAAATGAGCACTTGAGTCCACGAGTGAGGCTAAATTATCTTATTTAGTGTGATATACTACCCAAAACCCTAAATACTTTAATTAATTTTTCACTTGATTAACTTCTTTCGAAGGTTACCTTGTATTACCTCTTTAGGGCTCTGGCCCTTAACATAAGCCACTCTTCTACTTGAAAACACACAAACAAACCAACCGCCAAGGGTACCATAGTGCATACAAAACTAGATAAAACAACCCACTCTATACCTAGGAGGAAACACTAACAAAATCGACTCCAAACATTGGAGGCAATACAAGACAAAATCCACTCCAAACATTGGAGGCAATACTAGAAAAATCCACTCCAAACTAGGAGGCACAAATCCCTGTTTGTGGAAACTGGGTTAATCACTAAAATGACTGACATTTCTATACAACAACCCCCATCGTCTAAAGATCCTTCTGGAAGACTTACAAATTAGTGACTAACACTTTACCAACGTTTCCCCCCAAAATGTAACTTAGAAGAAAACCGTTAGGAAAGGGAAAACAAGACGTGAATTAAATCTAATATTTGGAATTCCTAAATCCATACTCATTTAGTCAAATCAGCAATATAAATATTTCCCAATTTCACTAATTAAATTAAAACCCTTTAACAGATAGAGAAGAAAACCAATTTGTCTAATACTTTAATTCCTCGATTATTTTTAATATAATAATAATTTCTTCTTTTTAATAAAAATATTCATTTCTTCTAGTAAATTATTTTATTCAAATAAATTATTCATTTAAATATCTATTTATGCATATATGCATGCAACTAATTAAAAAAATTTAAATATATATTAATATATACACATTGAATATCTACATAACCATATATATATGATTATGTATATACCAATGTATATACATTATATACATTAAAAACATTTAGCAATTTATATTATTTAAAACAAAACATAATAAATAAATATTCAATGTATATATAGCTATATAATATATATAATATAGATTACATTTTAAAATATTAAATATTATCCCAGGTCGAAATTTGATAAAGGCCGACAGTGAAAGTTATAAGCAGCATTTATAAATCAATAAAGGCACATGTTAAGGGAATAGAAGATTTTTAACGTCCACGAGACCAAAAGAAGGCCTATGGGACAGTGACCCCAACAATTTTAGCATTGTGAAGTGTCGTTCTCCTGCCGTTTAATTTGATAATGAGCTCTCCCATTCTGCCCACCCATTTCATGCTGAATAAATCTTGAAAATTTTCTACAGTTAACCCACTTATGATGTCACTATAAGCTTTGCAATCTAGTATAAAATGCTTTTTCTGTTTCCACCTGCCCTGTTGCACAAAATATACAAACCCTCTCTTCCCAAACTTCTTTTGGTCTTTTCCATCTCCTCGTTTCACACCGAAGATGATGCGAGTTAGTCCTCAATTGTGCTATGAGAATATTTGCCTCTATATATGATTTTTGTTGATGGTCCAAGTTGGGATTAAATTCTTCTACATAATACTATTTCTTTCTCCCAACCGCCCTTGTCCACATAATCTTGTGAAATTTTTCAACCACATACAACTTTAATTCCTTACTATTATTAGAACACTCGTTCAAGTGAATGTTCCACTTGCTCATCAACTTACAATTGTGTTTCATCCATGCCTTCTTTATTTCACCTAAGACACCTCTAAAAAAAACATTTGGTCATCGATACGTTTCCATCTGCGTAACCTTTTTCAAATATCTCAAAAGACTCACCATAGCTATGGCCTCAATAGGAATTGCCCCTGTTTCAGCAAGAAGTATTTCATAGGGAACCGAAGCTTTTAGTTTGAATTTTCTTGTGATCAAATGCTTTTGAATTATTTCTATCTGTACCCATTTGATGTCTGAAGTGCTGCTAGCCCAAATTTCACACCCACAGAGGATCACTGGTATAACTAGCAACCCAAAAAATATTTGAATAGTTTTCCAACACAGCCGACCCCCATTCCCACTTGGGTGCAGTTGTATTGGAGTGGGGAGGGGCTACGCTACCCTTGGTAGCGACGCCTCCCACAATACTATAAACAAAACCGATCCCCTTAGGACCATCGGGAGGGGGTGGTTGTGTTAACACAGCCGACCCCCATTCCCACTCGGGTGCGGTTGTATTGGAGTGGGGAGGGGCTACACTGCCCTTGGTAGTGATGCCTCCCACAATACTATAAAAACTCTAAATTAAATTATGAACTTTCAAAAAGAAAACCAACACATTCAATTCATCGTACGACGATTCAACTCTTTAATGCAACTTTACAAAAATTTCAAGCCAATAATAATATATATATATATATATATATATATATATATATATATATATATCACCCTTTATGTGTATAAGTATGTATGTATATATATAGATATATATATATTATAAATTTGATTAACAAATATTGAAATTGGGAAATAATTTTTCAAAATGAATTATACTGGCAAATTTTACATTCAACACATAAAACCAAAATTTCAGAGAGGATTCCTTACAGGTAAAATTTTCCCAAATCAAACATAGAGGATACCTTTTTGCAACTATCTGGAAAAAAAATCTTGAAGAAAAACAATAAAATTCATACCATTTAAATCATAGGGAATTTTCTCCAATAAAAAAAATTACAGGAAAAATTCTTCTTACAGAAAATAAAATTTCTTCCAGAGAGGGGTTTTCTTTCTAGATCCCTAAACATTTCCTTTTGGGTTTCACTAATTTCACTATAATACCAAATAGCCATTTACTAAGGTTTTCCACAAGAATTTCAACCTACAGAAGAAAATGCCTCTACAGAAAAAATTAATTACAGAGAAATTATTTACGACAGTACAATTTTAAACACAAGACAATCTTTTATAGAGAAGATGTAATCTAAAAGATTTTCAATTAAAAAATTATCAAAACAAAAGAAAGAACCTATAGTCCAATGCTTGAGTATTTGAAGATATGAAGCAATGCCTCCTCCATAGCTCCAAGCAACTTTTCTAGACAAATGATGGCTTCCTCCAGAGTAATATGATTTCCCCAACACAACAACAATTCCAAACACAACAAGAATTTCTGGGAACAATATTTCTAAAGATGCAAGAATACAAAAATACTTTCTACAACAAATTCCTCCAAAAATTATCCAAATCCCATGCAAATCACAACAAAAAAGCTTTTTTTTTAACAAATTTCCCAACCAACTCATTAATTTCTTCTAGCACTTGTTGAAATTTACAAAATATCTCTAACAACCCACTTTGCATAAAATCCTCCAATATTCAAAATTAAAATATTTTAATAATTACAAACATTTCTCTTTTCAAATTTAAACTAATTAACTAATTTAATTAATCAATAAACAATATAATCCTAGGATTAAACCATTTATCAATTAAATTAAATTAATTAATTTATTAATTCAAAAACCTCTAAAATTAAAATATGATTAATCTAATAATCAACTTTAAATATTAAATTCACTAAATCCTCTTTTAAAGAATTTTAACATGATAATTCAACGCAATAATAAACACTTTAAACAAGCAAAACTGACTAAACCTGATGATACGTTGAGACCAGGGTGTAGATTTGACACAAGTATCCTAGATAATATCTCCCAATCAACTTAATCGTTGGGTGGTGGACACACTCAAACCTGTGAAGCTAGGTGGAGTCGATGTCCTATACCTGCAAACTTGTAAACGAGGCATAAATAACACATGTATATAAACATCATAATAAAACACACCGTGAAGAGGAAGTTGCGGAATCACAAGGTGCTTGCAAGTGAGTCATGCAATTTTGTCCCCTTCACCAATAAAATTTTCATGAACTGACAATTCTAACATATACAATCTACTCATGTGATACAACCATGTTATTCCAATTCATCATTATACTAAACAAAAGGCATGTCAAATAATAACATCCAAGAACGTAACATCACACCACAACATATAGTCTACATCACTCTTATAAATAGCGATAAAATAATAAACATCATAAAGTATATCAAATTATATGAGTAACCAAAACACAAAAAAAAGCAAGGTAGGACACTGTCTGAAGCAAGAAGCAAAACAAAGGGGTATTATAGAGAAACAAAAGCTTCAAGAGAGGAGAATAGAGAGTTTGGTATTGGAGGTGCATGCACATGATAAGTATAGTAGTTATGGGAAGGAAAAGTTGGTTGACAACAAGAACTATGTGCTGAGAGTAGGAGATATTATGTAGGGAGGAGTACACTTTCTGTTGTTAAGGGATGATGAAATATTTGATACCTTCTATTAATCTAACATTGCTTCTGAATGAAAATCCCCAAACATGTATTTTATGATATTAATGAGGAGGAGTGATGTTTTTATTTGACATATAATGTACATCATGTTCCAATTATTGTGTGGCTCAAAATTCCATCCTTGTTGTTCTAACATTGCTTTGATACATGTTTATGTTGATAGGTAGTTTGTTATGTTTTGTACTTTGTAGAAGGTTGTATGTATATATTTATGTGTGAGTCTTTTTTTTGCAGCTATATAAGGAGGTAATCATAGCGAGTAGAAACTACCTATACCAAAGCAATATTTTTCTTACAATTGAGGTTGTGACCTTTTCTTATACTGACACAACCTCCCTCTAACTAAAAATGCATGTAGGTGACCAATATTAGGCCTTGAGGAGCATCGTGGCACCACCAATTTCTTGCATAAAATTTGTGCTATTTATTTTGTAGATTTACATTGTATTGTGGATAATTTTTATGGAGTAGAAATCATCCTAAAATATTCAAATTCATCATCAATATTGTCTATCTATGTTTCCTTTACATTCTTTCTTTCATTGGCTTGTGTATGGTTGAGCTTTCATCAAATATGCCATCTCTACTTATTACTAAGTAATGTGCTATAGGGTCATATAATATGTGTGCATTTGAATCCAAGTTATATTTGATCAGTGTGTGCTTCTTCATTTTTCAATTTTGGTCCAGTGTGCATGCATATTCTAGGCAACAAAAATATTTTGAAGGATTCATAAAGAGTCTTCTATTGTAATGCATCAATAACTAACAAATTTTGGACCTATGCAGTTTTAGTAATTTCTTCTACCTAAGAATAATTAGATAAATCAATATGAATGCTCTTAATCATAGTAGCTTTTGAATGCACTAGAGGTGTACTCACCCCTTTTTCGCATCTTAACTTTTTAGAAGAGCTTGCCAATTGTTTATCACTTAAGACTTTGAATATCTTCAACATTTCTAATGCATCTAATTTATTATTTAAAGTTCACAATGGAGAAATCATCAATAAAGGCAATTAAATATCTTGCACCTCTAGGCATGTGCATAGAGATGGGAGCTTGGAAATAATAAAAATTACGTAATAAGTCATAACACAACTGTCCTTCTAAGTGTGTGATCGATCTATAAAGTGAGTACAATATAAACCAATTGAAATATGGTTTCATCACTACTTTATTAGTGTGATGTCATAATAATATGTGCGTGTCATTTTTAAACCAATGAAATTATTAACCTATGGCTTGAAGTAGTCCTAGATTTTCAATCTTGAGAGTTAGCCTTGGACATTGGGCTCCCAAATCAATATTTTACACAAAAAATCACATGTTTGACCTTCCTCATTAATCTAACATGTTTTAATAGAAGATTCCATGAAACCACCACTATAATGTCAAACAACTTATCTTTTTAACCATATAATTATATCTAGTTTGAATAAATTAAGGTGAAATATTTTACTTACTCCAAGTAATGTATTCATATGTCTCAAATACACACAATGTTTGTTGGTACATTTGAGAAAATTAAAAAATATATATTGGATTGTTTTATCGTTTATTTTATACAAATAGAAAAGCTTTACAATTTTAATATTTTAGAATTAGGTGATGCACATGCATAGTGATTGATTGTTATGGATGTTTTCACTTCAAAAATTCCCCAATTAAGGTTTTGGTAAAAATTAATTAACGTGTAATATATGATCTTATTTATCTTTCCACCAATGGTTGATGAAACAAAACAAGGGAGGTGCACACATGATGCTATGTTATATTTTACTAATAAAAAGAAAAGGACCTTTGTGTGGACTTGGCCTTTGACCCTTTTAATTTACACAATTATTTTAAATATTAGTTTAGAAACTAGATTTTGAATACTATGACTCTTGGTCTAATCACATTGTACATTGCCACATTTTCAATGCATGTATGTTATTTAGTTACTTGTGAAACTTCAAGTTTCACTCATTTCAAGAAAAAATGAGACACTTATACTCCCTTTTGATCCTGTAGTCCCTTATGCTTACTCCTATATGTGATATTCATTATGTTTGTCCAAAAATGCTTAAATTTATTAATTCCATTTTCTCCTTAGCTCTTGATATCCCTTATTTGAATACAAAAATTAATTGTTCTTTCAAAAATTATAACCTTTATAAATTCCTAATTAGAGTTTTAAACATACATTAAAATCCTCTAGATGTCCAAACGTAGATTGGATATTTTGTCATTGGTTTTTGTGAACAACTATATTAGGACTGTTGTACATAAAATGTGTGTGTTTCCTCTCTAAGACCATAATCAATAGCTTTTCCTTTTACATCTTTTAGATAACATCAACAATACGTCTGCATCAACAATTTTACTAATTGATAAAAGGTTAGCTAAAGTAGGGACATGCCATACATCTTGAACTTCCTTACATACACCATTGAGAATTTGAAAAGTGATATTACATCCATTGTCTTGAACTTGCCCACTTTTCCACATTATTGTGGCCAACATTACTACTTATAGCTTGTTCATCTTGTTATAAACTCTCTTTAATAAATTTATGCATTTTCCCCTTCTTCTTAATTGATTGCATTTCAAGGAATACAAACACTTGAAGGGTGTACATACTATTTATCTTATCTTGATTTTATTTCCAAATTTTGGTTCTTGAGCCAATTTATATAGTCCTTGAACAAGTTGTTTTGTTTTCTTTGCACCTAGTTTATTTTGGTCCATGTATTGAGGTTGTCAATTTAACATTTCACTTTGCTTGTCTCTTATTTTTCCTACCATGACACACACACACCATGACACACCATGACACACACACACACACACACACACACACACACACACACACACACACACACACACACACACACACACACACACACACACACACACACACACACACACACACACACACACACACACACACACACACACACACACACACACACACACACACACACACACACACACACAATCACAATTCCAATCCCGATTAGTCACCTCTTGCTATATTTTGAATCCATATCTTATCATCTCTCAATTTTTTCATTCCTACAACCTTTTCATATCTTGTCTGCTTTAATTAGTCTTGAGATTCTCTAGAAAGTTGAAGCAATATTCTTGGAGGCTATTTCTTAGAGTCATGAAGTCATGCAGTTCAATACCTACAAGCATTTCTAAACCTCTTACCATTTTTGAATTCATATCTTATCATCTCTCCATTTTTCATTCCTACAACCTTTTCTAGCTTGTCTGCTATAATCAGTCTTGAGATTCTATAGAATCTTGAAGTAGTATAATTGGAGGCTATTTCTTAAAGTCATTAAGGCATGCAATTCAATACCCATAAGCATTTCAATATACATTTATGTAGCTTGTTGTATGTTGTGTTGTGATTTATTTTATTGCCTCTATGATTCTTGTGACCTCCCACAATACCTAAAACCTCTTCCTTTTGTTACCATGAAAATAATTTCCTAGTGCTAAACTTGATGCCCCTTGGCATCTATACTATTTCCATTAATTTATATCTATTCTACGCAATGCACACTTCACATAGTATACAAACATTGTGTGTTTTTATTGTTCTTGCAAATTTTCTTATTTCCATAACACAAAGCACCCTAGGTATAATCTGCATGTAGTCCAACCAAACATTGGCATACTTGATTTAGATTCTATGAGACACGATGCATATCTAGAAAATGTTGTGCAACTTGTCCCAAAATGCAACAATTATACAATGAAAAGACACAATTGTGTTGTTCTTTCCATACAAGGTATAATCTACGCATTTTATCTTCCACTATAGTTTTGAAATAAACCAAACAGGGGAATACTTGATTCATATTCTACAACCATTATGAGTATGTACATAGTATTGTGTAACACGTCCAAAAATTTCAAACTTGTACAATCAAAGGACCAAATTATAATGTTCTTGTCACCATTGCAATTATTGTAGGATAATGTTCTATGTTTCGGTCTCCTAAAAACTCTCAATTTGTTGTATTTGGACATTACTACAACTCTAACATAGAGTATTGAAATCCTATATATGTGTTCCCAACAAACATGTCTATCACCAATCTTCAAATTGAGGATGTCCCCTTTACTTTTTCTACTTTCTATTAGTTATTTCAACATTTATTTTATTCAATACTCAACTCCTTGTATTTTGTTTACGGAAAGAACATAGTATATCTTACGAAAATTACAAAATAGTAGTAGAACCTTCATTTAAGACTGACGTAGAAAGGTTGTATTTCCATTATGCATTTCTCTTATTTCTATCTTAAAAATTTACTCTTCACCCTGACCTTGGTTAAGGGCACACACACTGATGTTAGAAAGGTAGAAATAATTTTTTTTTGTGTTGCATTAAATGGAAAAAAAACATTTCTTCTCCTGCATACTGAGAGTACAAGGAAGTCACATATACTTTAAGCCATTTGTACACCCAAAAATAGATTTCCTAGTATCGTGGACTATAAAATGACCTTTCCTTTCTTTTTTTCTCCTTTATCTTATTTTGATGAAAATTTTAGCGATTTTAATTTTCTAATTTTCTAATTATCTAAAAAATAATTCCCAATTCAATCCTTAGAACATTTTTTGTGACTATGATTTGACCCAAATATCTTTAGATACCTTGGTTTTTTCGATAGAGTATTCTAGGTGATAGTTGGACTAACACAGTCAATTAGCTTTACAATAGAAAGAGATAGTCTAGTTATATTCTAGTCTATAGTCAATGGTTTTGATCAAGTTGGTCCACTCAGTGATATATTTGTGAATTTGAAATTGAATTTATTAGATTGTTTGAACCATATTTTGTGTTAAATTCTCGAATATCTTGCTACTGAATAAACTCCAAAGCCATTTTTTGCTAGCTTATAATAGTTTCATATTACCATGTAAGCCCTTTTGAACCATGCTTGCTAGTTAGCCTAGTCCTTGGGCCAATGAAAAAAGAGTTTTTCTATTCATTCTCATATTGTATGTGCTATGGTTACTAGAGGATAGAGGGTTACTAGACTAGTATCAGATGGGCATGCCAAAAAATTAGGGTATGCATGTGAATGAGTAATAATACAACTATATTACACATAAATATCATCTCCAAAAATGTTCCTAGAATAGAATTTCATAATATGATGAGTATGCATGTTCCTAGAATAGAATTTTGTGGCAACTCTTGTATGTACATATGGATAAAATAAAAGCTAAACATTTTTGTTAGGGTAAATATTTGATACAATATCAGCTTGCCATGCACAAGCAACCACAAGAAGAATTGGATTTTGATCCAATCTGTACAAAATTCTGTTTTCATTATTTATGCTAAGGCTGAGATATACAAAGGCAATTGTGTTTTTCCCTATATAAGGTATGTGGTCATGTTACAAGGGGTTGTTTGGCTAGATAAAAATGAGGGTCAATTATTTTAAGTGGATTTTAAGATGGAGATCTTTTCTCTATGATTGACAACCTTTTCTTGATTGAACTTTATATTCTAGTTTTGTGAATTTGCAAGAGTCTACCATATTGAAATATCCCTCTAGGATAGAGACGTTTTGAAGATCTGTTAATTGGACATTTTGAAGAGGAGGATTATTTTTCCACGTGTTGGTGTTCCCAAATTTTCGTGTGATTTTTTCTTTTGATCAGTAATGGTAGTTGTTTGTTAGATTTTGAATTCTAGAACTTCCACACAATTGTTGTTGCAAATGCTAAGGCATATTTGAAAAGTGTCATATTCCTTATATTGAGGACTCCTACTTTAGAGTTGCATATTTTTGTCCCAAGACATTAGTAGATGCTTAAATTTTGCATCAATTTGTTACCACAAAAAATCCTTCAGCAGAGGTGAGATCATATTCCATTTTATTTTGTATGGCTTTTAAACTTTTATTGGGTTATCAATATAAATTTTTTCTTGAAAATAGAGTGTTGTAAAATGCTAATTAGAGTGGTTTTTTTTTGTAGCGTCAAAAAATGTAACCCTTTTTCATGCTTAGTTTAGGAATTAACAATTAATGATAAAATATACTTAATTATGCCTTATTTAGGGTGTTGCAAAGTGTTTTCTTACACTTTCACACTAATCTAAGGATTAATTAATTAATTGAGGTTAATTAGAGCTTAATTGGCCCCTTTAATTCAAATCCAAGCCTTATTAATTATATTTTTCAAAGGATCTATGTTGACAACCATTAATAATATTGCATAACATTTAAATTGGCAAGGTTTGAGTCCTAGAAAACTATACTAGGACCCATTCACCACTTTGGGTGAATGGGTCCTCCTTACCTAGGACACCCCTTTTTAAACATATTTTTGATGGGTTTTTAGTGATATTTCACCTCCCCGAAGTTTGGTCCTAGAAAATTGTGCGGGGACCCATTCGCCACTTTAGGCGAATGGGTCCTCCTTACCTAGGAAACCCCTTTATGAACTTATTTGTGGCAATATTTTAATGATTTTGAATCCTAGATTTGATGTCGGCTTGGATTATTTGAATTTCGGGGTTAAACCTTAAGTTTAGTATACATATAAGGTTAATTCACATAGTTTCATCTAAGCAATCCTAGATCTTCATAAGAAATCAAGAGATATTTCACAAGAGAATTATAGAGCATTTCAAGGACATTCAAGGGAAGATTATTGAATTTTTATTGCAGCAATTCAAGATCATGTCATAATGTCAAAGGCATAGTGCATCAAGCATGTTGTTGAGCTAGTGTGTTGATGTAGCATTCAAGATCCAAGTTAGGTATTGTTTCACATATATTCAAGATCAAGATGTGCATTCTTCATATCCACTTCATGTTATTTTGAAAATTTACATTCCAAGGCATCAACCGAGGTATTATTATTTCATTTTTCATGTTCATATTTTATTATTTCATCACAAGGTCTAATTACCTAAATGAGGTTTGACCAAGGAAAACCCTATTCTCTAACAATCAATAAGTTTTTCTTCTCCTTTGATGTGCGTTTGCAAATTTTTTAGGTTGAAGATCAAGTGGAGAACAAGGTTGAAGAAAAGTTGTCAAAATTGTCAAGTTCCAAAGTTGTCATCTACATTGCAAGAACACAAAAAAAAAGCTACAAAATTTGTTTCAGAATTTTGGGAGCTGGAAGTGTAGACATTGAAGAATATAACCCAAAATTCAGTTTTCAGAAACCTTAACAGGGACCCATTCACCACTTTGGGCGAATGAGTCCTCAATGACCTCAAAATAACAATTTTTTAGTAAGGTACACATTGTTTCAGTCTCTTTAAACTTCCCTCATTGTTTCTATTACAGTTAGGATTGATTTCTAATTGTTATTTATGCATTTTAGCCCTCATAATTGAGTGAAACATCCATAGAAAAAGATAATGGTTTATCATATTGTTAATTCATTTTGATAACCCCCCTATTTTTGATGTTTCATTTTCAATGTTATTGATGCAGTCAGAAAAAAATCCATCCATTTAGAAGCAGTTGATTTTGTAGCTCCTCTTGTATATAGAGAATTCATTTTAAAAGTAAAGGAAAATCAGACATAAAACTCCAGAATATTAGAATTTCTTTTCACCATGCCAGACTTAGAATTAACATCAAAATAAGTCCCACTTTCAGACTTCCAACATGACCAACTCAGTAAGCATTATCAAACATCTAACACAATACCAGATATTCTAAAATTTTACAATAAATTAAAATACATGCTAGTACTACCATCTAGCAACTGACTATATATAAGCATCAGTGACAAGGAGATTTCCCCTATAAAAGAAGGCATTTGCCCAACACCACGTCCTAACACACTAACAAAATGAACCTCATTGAAAAGTTTAATTTTATGCCCAACACTCTTGTGTGAGCTCCACAATCAAATGTTGTGACAAAAAAATTCTACACAACTGGAACTTCCACCATTTCAATTTCTAGTATGAAACTAAATTGATTTCAATAAGAAAATGTGGATATTTTTCTTAAAAGAAAAATTAGAGGTGTTTAAAAAATTTCTTAAGTTTAAATCCTTAGTATAAAAATAGTCAGGATGTGCAATCATATCTCTTAGACCTATCTGATAATGGGGGTGGAATTTGTTTCAATGAATTCACCAACTTCTATACTAAACATGGTATTAAATGCCAATTCACAACACCCTATACACATCAGTAGAATGGTGTACTTGAGAGGAGGAATTGTACTATTACGTAGATGGCTCGGTACATGTTGGAGAACTAGAGTGTTCCCAAGAATTTTTGGGCGAAGGCAATTTACAATGCAGTATACCTTCTCAATAGGTCTCCAACACATACAATGAAGGAGAAGCCTTCAAAGGAAGCATGGTTTGGGAGGAAACCAAGAATCAAACACCTTAAGGTTTTCAGTTCTACTATATGCATCTAGATTATAGATGCCAAGAGAACCATACTTGACTCCAAGAGTAGGATTTTGATGATCGCAAGATATAGTGACAATCATACTACGTACAGGCTGATTGATGTGGATATTGATCATTTGGCATTCAACAGGTATGTGGTGATTGATGAAGAAGTTGGGCATTTTAAACTCACTATTGACATCAAGCATCTTATAGATCAACCTCTAAAGGCTAAAGACTTAGATTTCAAGCTTCCATTAGCTACACCTAAAGGGGGGCTTTGATAATGTTGAACATGTAGAATCTCCCAGACTCCATCTCATATGAGCAAGTTAGAGAGAAGAATAATAGGAGAAAGCCATGAAAGAGGAATATGATGCATAGCTAAAGAAAAAAACTTGGGAAATTGTGCCCATCCCAGAGGTAAGAATGTTGTTGGGTTCAAATGGGTTTGCAAAATAAAATTTAAATTAGATGATTCTACAAACTATTGTAGCATTGTAAATTGTTACCCCTAACAATTTCACACTAGATTGAACACCCTATTTTGCATATACAATTAATTACATTCATAATTTGTCCATTTTTAGTCTAGATTGGGAAAATACATTAAATTCCCTAACATTCATAGTTTTTGGGGACAAAAAGTCCCAAACACTAGAGTGGGTTCCCTAGTCCTAAGAATGTGATTTTAAATATTGACCACCTCTAGTGTCAGCCTTGGATGTTTTAAAATGATCCTAAGTTGGCCTAAGTCCAAAAAACTTGATTTGGATGCATATATAAACAAATTTCTGTCTCATTTGAACATTAAGGATGATGAACCTATGTAATATTATGGGAAGCAAAATTTGGTTGACAACATAATATATCCTACTCTCAGCACATAGTTCTTGATACTAGACCCATAAACATGTTGACATTAGACACTACATGCTAGGTCCTAGAATTTAGATTATAACATGTAGAACTTGGATGTTATGCTCTTGGCACATGACTTCAAAACTTGGAGCACAAAAATATCACAATTTAGATCTTATACTTTAGAACCTAAGCTTTATGCACATAGAGCTTAGGCTTGTGGACGATTGACCTTGATCAAGAAATTTTTATAATTTACCCTCAACTATTAGATTGGGAACCTTAGAGTTGTGGAATATGGACCCTAGACCAAGAAATATTTACCCTATATTATGAACCCTTGAAACCATGCCTTGGGATGCATACTTCTATATTGTAGAACCTACACCCTAAACTTATGGATTGTGGACAGAATGCAAATATAACCCTCAATTTAATCTTCTATCTTAGTTATTTTATGCATTCCAAACATTTCCAAGCCCCCTCACAGTAGGTATGTACTTTAAAATTAGGTTTAAAAGAACGTATATTCATCAAATTAATCATTGGATTTCTTGATCTTTAATTATTATCACATGATCACTTGCACATCACCATCCAAGACCTAACTGATTCCTAGATTTCCTAGTATTGGAAAACCTAGGCTCGGATACCAAATGTTATGCCCATCATGAATGCAACGCAATTTTTTTTTAAATTAATTACGTCCATTGATGTTAAGACTCATGTTATGATAATGTGAGTAGACATTAGCGAACTTAAATAGTTTTTTTTTTGTTTTTTTTTTGTGGCATGTTCATGATGGGTGTGACAAATGGAAATTGGACTCATGGACCATGGACCCTAGACTAACATATCATATACCATTGTAAGAGAGGGGTACCAACCACACCAAGGCTCTAGGTTATGGAGAGCTGAGAGCGGAGGGCTGCCCTAAGTTACCTCAAGTTAATGAGAGTTTAGGACAAGAATCTATAATGAAGAGCACTCTCGAGTGCTTTTGTCACTCTGGAGTTCTAAAAGTCCAAATGGGGCTAGACAAGCCAGTTTTCAGAGTTCAGACTGCACCTCAGACAACTCTTTATTCAAGGATGATAGTGCAGGTTTGGGACGACAATGTGGTGCACTGGCGTCTCTCTAGTGTGTCGGCGTTCGTATGGCTAGAAAACGTAAAGTGCAATATGAAACACTAGAGAACCTAGACTAACTTCCTAGCTAACTAGCTTTAACAAAATAAACATAATTATGAAGTATGAAATGTAGCTACGTAAATGATAAAGAAAATAGATGAAGACAAGGGTTACGAATAACAACTCACTAAAGCTCTAGTTTGCTAGTGAGATCCACATACACATTCACCTACACACAAGCAAGAGAGGGAAAAATGTTGGGTTGTATAGGGGTTTGCATTAGCTAAACCCCCGCTTTGGTGTTTTAACCTCCACAGATAGCTAGAAAAGCCACAAATTAGAAAGTATGATAAAGGAAAGAAGAAAGGAGAGTACTGAACACTACAAAAGATACTACGTTACTCTATCAAACCACAAAAGGAAAAAGAGAGTGATGCAATACCACCTCCACCCAAAGGAACTCAAGGCCAATGAAGGGATAATGCAAGACAACGAGCTTAGAAAAGTTGACATAGTCATAGCAGTGACGAAGGGAGGTCTCACAAGACTCCAAAATCATAGCTTCTATGGTAGCACCACACGTACAAGGATGAAATTGATGGAGTACCAAGCTTGCTTTCTGTAATGCTCAGTAGAGTTGTGTAAAAATTCTTGAGAGAATGTGATGGATTTCTAGAAGATTTTAGAAGAATGAGTGAATGAGTGTGTATAGGATCAAGTGATAGTGAAATGGATGCATTTGAAGACCAAAATGGAAGAGAAGAAGTCATTTTAGGGTCAGTTGGTCGCACAGAGGTGTTACAATTCCTCCCCAATGAGGAGTGTATCATTCCTGTAGACTTCAAAGGTAGGAATATGTCAGGGATGAAAAAACACCATGCAAACGTCCACACATCGTG
Organism: Sequoiadendron giganteum; assembly: GCA_007115665.2. Lineage (NCBI taxonomy): Eukaryota > Viridiplantae > Streptophyta > Pinopsida > Cupressales > Cupressaceae > Sequoiadendron > Sequoiadendron giganteum. The sequence goes on from CM021109.1 coordinate 116,318,957, forward strand.
CTCGTGTCCCTGACAATTTTTTTTCCACTGACACACACAACATGCACCAAGTGGATGGAAGGCAGGTGGGTGATATGTAATTTTTCCTTTGGGTTTGATTTTATAAGGTGAGGGTACACAAAAGGGGAATTTACACAAGGGATACAAATTCGCTCCTATACATTTTTCCCCCACTTTAGTGAGAACAAGTATTGATGAGTGTTCGTTAAAGTAGATCAAAGAGTTAGAAATGTATACTTGAATTATCGAGGAAGTAGATCACGATCTGGAAAACTCGAAAGAACAGGGAAGACAAAGGACTCCACATGTACTCTCTCTTGAGGAGGTTCAAGAAAAAGGAATCCATAGCTCTGCGGAGCTGCTAAGTTGAACAAAGGACATTAAAGGCCCACAAACCAATGATGGAAAAATCTCGCAGGATGCAAGCTCTTCATAGGCCCTTAGACGTGCAAAGGAGGCACTCCCCCAAGCACTCTCTCATGAAGGAAGCCCAATGTAAGGGGACTCTACAGAGTTAGACTGGAAAGTGACTTCACAGGCGCACTTGCAAAGCAACGTGTTAACCCATAGATAAAACATGTTAGAAAAAAAGAAGCCACACGAGAAAGCAAGCAAATAGTCACACAAATAGTCAAGAAAATTGAGAGGATTTCAAAGGGGTCCCTCGAGAACCCTTCAAAAGAAGAGGGGTCCACTTGAGGGACACACTATTTGAAAGTGCAAGAATGTTTTTCTATAAATCAATTCATCATAAATGAATCCTTTCAAAAGATGTTCACTTCATCAAGGAATTTGAAAGGAAGAAAATGTCCCCTCGCAAGGGGAAGGTCAAGGCTTCTCTCGTAGGAAAATTTTCTCCCTCCTTGGAAGAAATTTCTTGAAGTTCTTTCTTTGTGAACCCATGATGAAGGAAACATGTTCTGCTAGGGGAATTTGTTGAGAATGCGATTTTTGAAAATTTTTGTAAAGGTTTTCAAGAAAAGATCCGCTAGTCACTGAATGCATTTTCTGAAAATCAAAGTTGACATGGTAGCCCCCCTTAGGGTGGTACGTGCTAAATGCAGAGGCACATGACAACCTAAGGAGAGAAAAACAAGAATGAAAAAGTGATGTTGTGGCCTATGGGACATAACAAGATTTCATCGTGGTGATGTTATCACACACACAAGGGACAACACATGAATACCAGAACATCACAACCCAAGCAAAGAAGAGAGAAAGGTAACCAAAATTGCAAAAGAGAAACAATAACTTCACGATCAAGGGACACATGGGTGATGTGATATTTCAGGGTCAAAGTTGCTCATAAATATTCATAAGTATAATAATAATATAATTAGTCAATTGTCATCAACCCCCTACTCTATCAAACCATGTGAAGAATGCACGAGAAAACAAAGTAAGAATTTAAAAATTGGGTCAACATGGAAGGGAAGCCTAAATTCCCCCAACACTTTGCATCATCTCCAATTTGTCGAAAATCAACACACCTAATAGAGGAAGAATGATGATGCAAATAGAGGAAGTTTTTTTACACATAATCACTCCTGTATCCAAGCACCTATGAGGGTGACAAGGGTCATCCGGGAACACATAACACAAGAACGGGGGAACACATCACAATAAATACACACCTAATATAAAGGTAAAGAAGAGGCACCCCCTAACACTCATTGAACAAGAGGTCGTCTACTTCCCAATCTAGATTGTTATACGAGGAAGGTGGATGAGCCTGTAGTGGTGGAATGTTAAGGGGGAACCCTTTGAACCCCTGCAACAAGAGCCAAGGAAGAGACTCTTTGTGGTCTCTTCCACTTAGTTCCTATGGAATAAAGGTCAACGATTTCATGAAGATCGCTTACAAGTTCAGGACCTCGTCCAAGGAGTCAAACATGCACTTCATGGGAGTGCCATGTGTTACCTCAACGGATGGAGAAGGCAACGACCGAGATGCACTTCTAGGCTCATTGAGTGACTTGAGAGTAGTGACAAACTCAGGGGAAGTTGAAACTTGCTCCGTCATTAGGATGGCACATGCCAGAAAAAGACCACCCTTTGAAGAAGGTGGAATCCTCTTATTCCCTCCATTGCCGGAAGGGCCAACCTCCACCTTTTGCTTCATCAAAGGATGTGAACTCCCCATGGATGAATCAATAGGCGTAGAGGAGGAGGATAAAATTTTGGTGGAAACTACTGAAGTATTCAGCATGTCCACACGTTCAACGAATGGTGAGATGTTTGAGAGGGACATCAAGAGAGGGGGCTTGATAGAAGGAGAAATAAACACATGCACCCTTTTAGATTCAGGGGTGATCACGCTCATAGTAGGAGCTAGAAGCAGAACTGAATTTGATTGAATTGAAGCAAAGGGGATGGGAGAGGAAGACACAACAAGAGGTCCTGAAACAAGGGTGATCGAATCCCCTTCCTTCCTCTGTAAAGTGGCTTGCTCAACCACTAGAGCCTTTCGTCAATGCTTGCACTCACATGCAAGGAAATTTCTACAACTTCGAGAGCCAGAGGCTGAGAGTTGAGATGGGATAGAGGGCTCTTGCTCAGCTATCAGAGTGTCCATCACAACCATCTTCGATAGAGAGAGAGACTAAGAAGAGGTTGGAGCAATAGCGGGGGGAATATTCTTTAGTGCCTTAGCAGCAGGCCTCTTCCTATTCACTGCCTTAGGAGCAGGAGCGATAGGAGGCCATGGAGGTCAAGAAATAGAGGATTCCCCATGAGGACCCTTCCTTCTACCATATTGAACGGGCCTAGGCACCATGGGAAAAACATGAAGTTTGAATATAGGACGCTTAGGCTTTTGCCAAGCGGACACCATAGGATTCTCCATCAACTGCTTAGGATTAAAATTCAATGACACCAAAACAAGGTGAGAGGAAGAGATAGGCAAGACAATGGAAGAGGAAGAAGATGAACCTCGAGTGTGCTTCTCTTCCTCCCTTCTTTGGGCCATGGTGACATCACTGTCAGCTTTCAAACAAGCCCTATGTGAGACAACATAAGGATATGGAGGGTACCTCACCTTAGGAATTAGCTCCCTTTCTTGTACTTCTCATAGGTTTGATACAAGAGGTCCATCCTTGGGGGAAGCAGACCAATAGGTGTGGGCCAAAAATGATCCAGAGAATAACTACCACACGTAACTAGTGATTTGTAGCCAGTGTCATGGACGTGCATTGAACCCTCATGGATAAATTTAGACACTTATGCATGATCAAGGGAATCACATTCATAGTGACTAACCAGGGGGTACCCAATTTCACTTTGAAGAGTTCAGACCCTAGGATTATGTCAAAGAGCATGTTTACTTAGGTTTGACAAGGATTGAAAAGGTGATGCTACTAAGGGGAGGTATAGAAAGTCCATCATGTGTATGCATGATACTTTCAAGTGCGTCATACACATATTTATGTAGGAAATTGATTAACATAATCTCCTTAGTAATCACATTCACCGAACACGTTGGGTCAACAAGAACACCTGTCACAGTGTTTCTGTTGATTCATGTGAGGATGTAAAGAGGACATGGATCTCTATTATAAACCATTTGTAGGTCCTGTGAGGTGAAATTCATACCAGGAGCACTACTCGCAGGCTACACATAAGGGATGGGTAGATGCAAAAAGGAGGCCATTGCGTACACTAAACAACACTTTCACAGAGCTCCTAAAGGTTTCATATTTAGATAGTGACCCAACTAAGGTTTCATCCCATGAATTATATGAAACCTTCTGAATACATTGCTAGAGGTCGCAGGTTGGGTTGCAAGGTGAAATTCCTCACAACACTCACACCTACAACACTCCTAAGATATGAGGAAAGGACCCTTCATCATTGCTAAATGGAACCAAAATGGTTCATGTTGGGTTCACCAAAAATGTAAGAGAGGGGGACCAACCACACCAAGGCTCCAGGTCATGAAGAGTTGGGAGTGGAGAACTTCCCTAACTTACCTCAAGCTAACGAGAGTTTAGGACAGGAATCAAGAACGAAGAGCACTCTCAAGTTATTTTGTCACTTTGCAGATCCAAAAGTATAAATGGGGCTAGACAAGTTGGTGTCCAAAGTTCAAATTGTACCTCATAAATCTCTCTATCTGAGGATAGCAACGCGGGTTTGGGATAACAGTATGATGCACTAGTCTCTCTCTGACATACTGGCATTCGTACAACCAAAAAACATAAAGTGCAATATAAAACAATAGAGAACCTACTAAATACCTAGCTAGCTAGCTTTAACAAAATAAACAAAATTATGAAGTATGAAAAGTAGATACGTAAATGATAAAGAAAATAGATGAAGGAAAGGGTGATGAATATCAACTCACTAAAGCTCCAGTTTTCCAATGAGCTCCACACAAATGTTCACCTACACACAAGCAAGAGAGGGAAAAATGTTGGGTTGTATAGGGGTTTGCCTTAGTCAAACCCCCGCTTTGGTGTTTTCACCTCCATGGACAACCAAAAAGTAGAAAAGCCACAAAGTAGAAATTCGTGAGCTTCTGCAATATTGTTAGTTCCCAACAAAAAAATGGTAGATTTTTCCCCAATGAGAGCTCCTGCATTATCCCTTATAACTATACTTGCACCTAATACACCTGGATTTCCTTTAGAGGCTCCATCAAAATTTAATTTTGAAAATCCTATTGATGGGGGGATCTAAGCAATATTAGACCTATCAATTTTGTGTGATATCTTTTGCTGTAGGTTTCCTTTGAAAGGAATAACCAATTTAGGCCACGATTTTATTATGATGGAGTCCCATTCTTTAAATATGAAACTTACATGCACTATTTTTTGAATATAATCATTTTTTGATTCTATGACTGAAGATTCAATTTGATGAACCACTTGATCAATATTAGATTTATGTTTTCAAAAAATCCTCTTATTCCTCTCCCACCAGATGCACCATACCACTACCGATGGGATAATTTTCCAAATACTTGTAAAAAGAGTCGACTTATAAAGAACCAACCAACTTGTAAACATTTCCCAAAGGTCTTTTGATACTGGTGAAACCCAATTGAGCTTGATTTTAACACTCTCCCAACAAGAGTAGGAAAATGGGTAATGTAAAAGAGATGATTGGTATCCTCTACAACTTCATTACACAAAACACAATTGAAATGTTGATATATTATTCCCAATTTACCAGCCTATCACTTGTGAGAATTCTATTTTTTAAAGCTAACCAACTAAAACACCCCACTTTTGGTAGGATCATAGGATTCCGACAAAAAGATAACACCCTTTCAAGGTTATAACAGGCTCCATTACTCATCACCACCTTGTAACCCAATTTAACTGGGTAATTACCAAACTTGGATGATGCCCAAAGAATCCTATATGCATAATTAGAATAAAAAACCATTCTTTCACTTAGGATTTTGTTAATTACCCCCTTTTGCTGCATTGATATTGGAAGAATGGAAAAGTCATGCCATATGACTCTACTAGTGTGAGCATCTATACTTTGAATATAATATTTAACCCTATCTCCCCACCTAACACTTGTCAAAACCATCACTCTTGGAATTCAGGAACTGTACTTAATGCAGGATAGTCGTTCCAAGAATCTCTCCAAAAGAGAGCCTCATGACCATTATTTATTTCCTACGTAATATATGGGTTGATTACCTTCCTACAAATGAGTAAGAAATTCCATATTTCTGAACTAGGTGATGGGTTAGAGATAGCAAAGATTCTTGTTGGGGACACACAATCTATATACTTGGCTTGCAAAATTTTACACCATTTGGCATAAGACTTTGATTACATATGCCAAACCAACTTGGCACCCAAAGATACATTCCTCACTAACATATTATGAACTCCTCCTCCACCCTTTAATCTTTCCATACAATTTTTTTCTAAAGACATAAGCAAGATTTTATTTTTATTATCCAAGATACCTTTTCACCAAAAATTTTGGATCATTTTTTCAGTTATTGCAATGACATATTTGGGAGCTTTTAGAACTACCATATATTAATTAGGAATTGTAGAAAGCACAGTCTTTATCATGAGTATCCTTCCTGCTAGCGACAAAAACCTCCCTTTCCATCTTACAATTTTGGATTGAATACTTCTTATTACCTTATCCCAATAAGAAGACTTGTTTTTGCTTGTAAAAAAAGGTATGCCAAGATATTTGCAAGACAGATCTACAAGTTGAAATCCTAAAATCTTAACTATCTTGTCTTTTAATAAAGGTCTTGTATTGAGAATGTATATTTTTGACTTGCTAGCATTGACCTTTTGACCATAAGCTTTTGAATACTTAGCCAGACCCCCCTTAATTTGTGTTGCTTCTAATAATGATGCCTTACTAAAAAGGATGGAGTCATTAGCAAACAAAGAGTGAGTGGCTGAGATCCCAGTTGCAATAATTTCAATAAATTTCCAAAGACCTTGATTATAAGCTTTAAGGATTGATCTACTTAATGCCTTTGCAAAAATAATGAAAAAGAATGGGGATAATGGATCTCCTTGCCTAACACCTTGTATTGAACTGAAGAAACCTATTAGAGAACCATCAACCAGAACTAGAAAATTAGCTCCCGAAAAACAAGATAACACCCACTTGCACCACTTCATGTGAAAACCAAATTTCCTCAAAACTTGCATGAGAAAATACCAGTCAACTATGTCGTATGCTTTCATCATATCAAGTTTAATAATAACTGTTGATAATTTTTGTGAAGCAATAGAGTGAATGACTTTAGGTGCAACTAAAGCACCTTCAGTTGTTTCCCTATCAGGGACAAAACCTCCTTGTTCCTCAGAAATTATTTTTGCAATAATAAGCAATAAGTGAGGGTAAATTTCTTTTTTGAATATCTTATATATAGTGTTGCACAAAGAAATAGGCCTAAAATCTGAAAAAGACTTAGGAGATTGCACTTTTAGAATTAATGCTATATTCGTGGTAATAAACTGCTTTAACATTGTCCCCGAGATTCTAGATTCTTACAAAGCTTTAAGAAGATCTACCCCAATGAAATCCCAACATTTTTGGAAAAAAATAGCAATAAGACCATTAGAACTATGAGATTTTTTTGGAGAAAGTGAGAATACCACTGACTTCACTTCTTCTAAAGTGAATGACTTAAGAAGTTGTCCATTTTCTTACTATGAAATTAAATTTAGAATTGCTTCCAACAACTCCTCCCTTGTCTGCACTATCTGAGGTGAAAGAACTAATGGGGAAAATAATAAATTTTCAAAGAATTTATCCCATTATTATGAATGCCCTGTTAAGTTTCTATCCAATCTCTTGTGACACTATCCTAAATTGAGAAAATTGAGCTTCTTTCTTTCTTTATTTAGGTAGATTTATGTTTTTTTTTCATATTTTTGTCTCCTTTCAACCATAATTCTCTAGAATTTTACCTCTAGTATACCTCTTCTCTTAATACTAACTCAGCCCATTTGTCCTGTAATTTCTTTTGTTGTTCAAAAGAAGTCTGATTTAGGTCTTGTGAAATAGTATGCTCATTAATTTCTGACAACTATTTGAAAACAACCTCATTTTGATAGAATATGTTCTTGAATACATGAGCATTCCAAAACTTAATACATCCTTTTACATGTTCCAACTTCTTGCAGAGCTGAAAAATCTTTGAACCTTCAATATATGGAGCCTGATGCCACCAAATTTGCAATAACTACAGAAAATTCGAGTGACGAAACCACATGGTTTCAAATTTGACGGAGGATTTATGGTTTGTGGACAACTGATTGACTAAAATATTTAAAGATGTAGGAAAGTGATCAGACACTGCCCAAGGCAATATTTCAGATAAAAATTTATACTATCCTAAAACGCAATTTGAGGACATGAAGAATCTATCCAATCTTTCCACTATCCACAATTTTATTTCCTTCTATTTGTTCATGTGAAAAGCCCATTTTGTGGGAGAATATCTGTAAGAGCGTTATTATGAACAAATACTTTAAAATCATCCATTGTTCTCTATGGTGGAAAAACTCCTCCCTTTTTTCATCTAATGAAAGGATTGCATTAAAATCACTAGCCATAATAACTTGATCTTCCACTTTGTGACCTAGAATTTGACTTAAAACATCCCATAATAGTTTTTTTTTCCTATTGTTGAATTCAGAGCATACATATTAAGTAGCCAGAAGTGTAATTCAAAATGTGTAACTTTCATTAACTACCAATTTGCTTCATTAAAAAAAAATTCTAGTTTAACTAATTTGACATTCCATAGAGTCAACAAACCCCCCAAAGCACCTTGTGCCACTGAGTGGCATGATTTCCATTTAGACCATTTGCTAACAAAGGAATTAAAAAATTCATTAGACAACTTGGTTTCTTACAACATAACAATGTCTGCCCCACAAGCATCAACTTCCTACTTGATAAGGGCACATTTTTAGGGTTATTAATGTCCCTAACATTCAAGAAATTAACTTCATAAACATTGTAGAGAGAAACCAACTCTCCTCAATATTTTTTCAATATTTCCATCTAATGTTGTTTGAGTACCTACTTCTATTTCCTCTCTCAATTTAACTGCATTGGAAATTCTACCACACTTACCAGGAGACTTCTTAGTAGATGGTGTTGTAGCAGGAAACTGAGAAATGAACAAAGTTTGATAAAAATAATACTCACCCCCTTCTTTTTTAATAGCATCAACACTTATTTTCAATTGTATTTTTTGGTGACATCTTCATAATCATAGGGGAAGTGGGTGGGGAAGAAAAATTATGAATCTTAAAATCATCATCTTCCATCTCTACACCCTCAACAATTTCATCAATGGTCTTTGAACCTACCATTGTAGCAATATTCTCAACCAGATTTACTAGTTTACCTTCATTTAACAAAGACTGAAAATCCATCCATTCTAGATGGTCGTCATCCTCCTTTCCCCAGTTTCCTATTCGACCACTTGCTTGAGTAAGGCATGACTAGGTGTCCTTACTAACAGTTTCATTGTCCTGACACATAAGGGAATTGTTTTTCATGGGAGGTCCCCAAAGAAGGGAGTTCATAATCCCTTCAAACTATTGCAAACTAACAAGGGGTTGAGGTACATACAAATGCAAAGAATGAACAATATCTTCCATTGGTAGTAATTTGTTTTACACAAAAAAAGGTAAGCTAAAAAATAATTTATAGACTTCACCTTATGTATCTTTCATTGATACCAAATGACCACTCATCCCCTTGTTACAATCATAAAATATACTTGAAATAAAGTGGTTCCCAATAAAATTCGAACCTGAAGACTGAAATTTGTGATAAACATAGTCAAGATTAATACGTTTCACAAAATCCTTAACAGGTTGATTTGAAACCATAGTAATAGTATTTTGGCTACCTACAAATAGTGTTGTCAAATTTTCACCCACCCCAGATGACTCATCAACAAGGCTTACATAATATTGAACTATTGAAAAATCATTTTCTCCCATCAAAATTAACTGTCTGGCTTTAAATTTTGAAGTTTTATATGGTAAAATCATACTGGGAACACTTGCAGGTAAAATACAGTCATTACCCTGGTTCTCAACTAAAATCGGTGAAAAATTCTCCCCAGCCCTAGATGATTCCCCAACATATAAAGGTAAAACTTCCCTCAATCTTATCATAATTGGATGACTGTATTTCCCTTTAAGGACCCTAGATAATAAATCCATTTTGTGACAACTTATGAGTTTAGAATGAGGGTTTCCAATAGAAACGTCTTGAGATATTTGAAATGAAGCCATATTTTCAATATTTAGGTCATCAACAGGGCATGCAATTGGTCCTTCACTAACCTGAGGTGATTTACCAAATGAACTACCTACAAGAATTTCCTTATTTGTAGCATTACAAACCACATCCACTTGTGGATCATTGAAAGTGCATGACTTATCTGAATGACCCACCCTATGAAAGCTTGTACAAGCATTATAAGGAGATTCAATAAACACCTTCTGAGTCTAAAATCCAAATTTAGACATTATCAAAAGGATTTTAGGTAAAACCTTAGTTGTATCTAAAAGAACATGCAACCTAACAGGATTAGTCGAATGCTTAAAGAAATTAAATTCATGCTCCAAAAAGATACCCAGCTTATTTTCCAAGATTTCCATGATCTTCGATTCTCTATATTCTAACGAAAGGGTTTTAAGCTGAATCCAAAATGGGACAAACTTGACTTGAGAAGTGGTAGGGTTAAAATTTGGAGACCAAGGCTAAATGAATAAACAAGATCCCTCAAAGACCCATGATTTAATCTTATACACCACATCCCTCTCAACCTTGGAAGAAAATAAAACAAAAAAGAAACCAGAACCCTGATTCACATAAAAAAACTTGATTCACCCCATCCCAATCTTAATAAATCAAATGTTTTAAAGCATCAATAGAATGTGTGAATTTCCAAAACTTATAGATCAAGGCTTTTTCATGAAGATCTTGTATTTGTATGCAAAGAAAATCCTCTGATAGTGTTACCTCTACACATCCCTTGCTCCTTTGTCAATGAATTTTTCCAAGAGCATTTGGTGCACTTTCTACTGCCACATAACCCAAATGTGAGTTGTGAGTTTTCTTTGCCCCTCTATGGATCCTCTTGAAGTTACTACGCTCCTCTGGATTTCATTGTTGTCATTCAAGATTACGTCAATAAAGGGCCTTGTCCATAACAATATTGTTTGGAAAAGAAACCCTTAAAGGAATATCATTCAGGAATGAAAATGATTCTCTTTGCGATTGCTCATTTCTATGCTACCAACCATTACCCACAAAAATACTATTTGGAAAAGTAACATTGAGTGGAATACTATTAGGAAAATTAGCCAGATGGATCTTGACCACCTCTTCAGATTCAAAGTCACAAATGTTGAAAATAGCCCATTTCTCCTTTGCCAACTGTTTTCTCGGAAAATATCTTTTCCAGTGGCAGAAGTAGGGGATTGTACCAAAAGATGCATGCCAACATGAATTTCCAATCGTACCCTGCCAATGTGGCTACACACTATTCTTCTTACTCTACCAGTGTAGATCTACACTATATGTAACACCCCTCTCTTTTGCTCTTATGTTTAGATTATGATGCTTTGATATTTGATCGCTATTTATAGAGCGATGTGGACTTTATGTGTGATGTGATGTACTTTCTTTGAAGTTATTATTGGAAATTTCCTTTTTTAGTATAATGATGGTTTGGTATAACATGATTATTGCACATGAGTATTTTATTTATGTTGGAATTGTCAGTTTGTGATAAGTGTATTGATGAAGGGGACAAAATTGCATCACTCACTTGCGAGTGCCCTACGATTCCAAGACTTCCTTTTCACGGTGTGTTTTATGATGATGTTTATATACATGTGCTATTGATGCCTCATTTACAGGTTTGCAGGTATAAGACATCGACTCCACCTGGCTTCACAAGTTTAAGTGTGTTGACCTAATGATTATGTTGATTAGGAGATAGTAGCTAGGTTACTTGTGTCAAGTCTACACCCTAGCCTTAGTGTGTCATCGAGTTTAATCAGTTGTGCTTGTTTAAATGCGTTTATTATTGCTTTGTATTATCATGTTAAAATGCTTTATAGAGGATTTAGTGAATTGAATTATTAAAAGTTGATTACTAGATTAATCCTATTTTTATGTTAGAGGTTTTTGAATTAATAAATAAATTAATATAATTTAATTGATAAAAATATTAATCCTTGGATTATTTTATTTATTGGTTAATTAAATTAGTTAAATAATTCATATTTGAAAAGGGAAATGTGTTAATTTTAAAATATTAGAGGATTTTATGCCAAGAGGGTTGTTGAAGATATTTTGAAAATGCCAACAAGTGTTAGAAGAAATTAATGGATTTGTTGGGGAAAATTAATTCACGAGAGATAATTTTGGCTTTGAGTGAGGAAGTGGAAAGATTCTTCACAACAAGGCATGGGATATTTTGTAGGTTGGGAATTTGTTGGAAAAAGGATTTCTTGCTATGATCTAGATAATTTTGGGAAAGATTTTTCTATAGAAATTAATTTGGTAATCTTGCAACTTTAGAAATTTGTTTTGGAAATTCTTACTGTGTTGGGATTTCTCTTGTGATCGGGAAACCATACTACTTTGGAGGAAGTCGTTGTTTTTTTGGAAAATTTGCCTGTAGCTGTGGAGGAAGCACTTCATCAAATCTTCAAATACTCAAACTTTGGTTTACACGTGAAGCTTTATATCAAACCTCACTTCCTCAGGCTTTCGGATACAGGTATAATTATTTTTATTGTTTTCCAATTTAGAAAGATTACATGTACAAAAAGAATTTATAATTTGTGGAGAAGCTTTTAAATTATTTTGTAAATTTGTGAGGCTTCTGTGTTTGAAAATTTGTCGTGAATATTTTAGTGCTTCTATAGAAAATTGTCGAAAACCTCTGAAATTTTTGTAAATACTCCTGTAGAAAGTTGTCTTATTTTGTTTCCAATTGGATTTGTATGGTTGGGAAATTGTAAATCCTCTATAGAAATTAGCTTGTTCGAAGATTTGGGTAAAAATTTTCCTGTACAAAATTTACTATGAGATTCGGTAGAATAATGCGGTACATCTTCCTATAGCTTGGTATCTGGAAAAAGGAAATTGGAAAAAAAACCTCTGTGTTGGATCTTGTGATATTCTTCTGTAGAAATTTATTATCCTCCTCTTTTAAATTTATTTATTTTAAGTAAAATTGAGAGCCTCTGTGAAAAGATTTAAATTTGATTATTTTAAGTAAATTTGAGAACCTCTGTGAAAAGATTGAACAACCGTCTATAGAATTTTGTGTAAATTTGTTCTCTGTAGAGTTTGTAAATTCCTCTTTGTAAGAAAGAAAAATTATGAAGTCTTTGTAAATTCTCTATTTAGAAATAAAAACCCTGTGTTGAATTTGGGAAACCTTTTGTTGAAATTGTACAAATTTCCCTGAGAAAATTGTTTCCCCAATTGAATATTTACTTGTAGATGGTTACCTCTGAAAATTGGTTGCCAATTTGAGATATTTGTTTTATTAGATTATATATATATATATATATATTGAAAACATATATACATATACAAATATATTTATATATATATATCATACATATATTATATATGCTTATACTTCTGTAAACAAGAATCTCTTATTTTATGAATTTTCAGACTAATTGTCCATATGACGGATATTATTTGTAGAAATTCGTTGAATAATATGGTCTGTGAGCAATATTAATTATTGTAGGTTTTTGTTTAAAGTTTATATGGTGGGTGGTCGTGTATTTATTGGGAGCATGGGGGCGCTACTGCACAACCACCCCATAAAGGGTGGCGATTGGGGAGGCAATGTTGCTGCCTCCACAACCACGACCCTTTATGGGGTTCGATTGGGGGTGAGCCAACCTTTCCCCCCTCTCTTATATGTAAAACAAAAACTTTATTTTAAATGCCTTCGCCATTAACGTATTCGTGAGCTTTTGATTTACTATAATTCAGGATTTCGATATGTTTCGTTTATTAATATTTTCAAATTATATATATATAATATAATATATATGATGGTTGTATATATATACTATATATATGTATATATTGTATATATGTGTATATTATATATATGTGTGTATATATTTAATATATATATATGTTTTAATATGATTTTTGGGTTTTTAAATATATATATATATAAATGTTCTCTATAGATTTGGTGCATGCAAAATACGCCAACTAGAGGTTATCTAAATAAAATGTTTAGTTAAGGGAAATGGTATTTATTTTTATTTATTAAATATAATTGGGAAATTTAGTTGCACAATTAGATCTAATTTTCGTTTTTCCTATAGATGGAAATATGTTTTTAATTTAAAAGTTATTGAGGAATTGAAATAAATGTTAGATTTGTAAATTCTTTGTTGTATTAAATGTAGTCTAACTAAAATTAGAGTATTGTATAAAGGAAAATATTGTATTTTATTGAAGGGAATTGGTGTTAGGAAATCTTGAAGGAAGATGTATTTCCTGTTTTAATTGCCTTTAGATTTTGATTTATTCTGTAGCATTTTGGGAAAGTGTATTATTGAAACTCTTGTATTGAGGTTGGATTTAGTAGATCCGAAGGATAGATTTGTTCTGGTTTAAATTGCTTCAAGAATGTGATTTATTCAGTAGCATTTTGGGGTAATTGAATAGGAGTGTTTGATGAGGTTTTGTAAGTCTTGTAGTAGAGGTGTGTTAATGTTTGGAGGTTGTAGTTTATAGTCTTTCCTTTTGTGATTCCCTTGGGTAGGACATTGCCATTTTCAGTGAGTCACCTGGTTTCCACGAATGGGGATGTTATGCCTTCTTTGCAAAGAGTGGTTTTGGTTATTTGTTTCCTCCTTAGTTTGGAGTGTTTATGTTCCATGTGTTGACAGTAGGAGAGTGAATCATTATGGGGTTTGGGATCTGGGAAGATTTGTCGGGTAACCCATGCACCTTTGTGGTGACACTTCTCCTAGGTTAGCAGTATGTATGGTTCACTGGTGTAACTAGTTAATTTACTTTGGTAGCATTGTATCCTTTGAGTTAGTGATGAAATGCTATCTGTTAAGTTCAGTTGCATGTGTTAGCCTGTGTCTAAAGGTAGTAGGTTTGGCCATGTATTTTTGTTACTATCTCCTAGCACCGGGGGTAGGCCTTCGGGTACCACTTGGTTGGGTGGAACATGCACCCTACACCATTGGGTCCCCTTTCTTCTATTCATGATGGTGAGGCATTCCAGTGGAGAGATCGTGTATGCCATTTTTTTCATTCTGTTCTCTTGATGTATTATATTTCAATTGGATTTTGTAATTAATTTACTCCTCAATTGTATGCGAGGAGTAATTTTGTAATTTGTAATAGTTATGATCTTCCCCATTTGGGGAATGAGTATTGTAATCTGGATCTTAATGTAATTCTATTCTATGTGATGTAATTTAAATGCTTTGAATGGATGTATTTTAATTCATGTTGGGTAAATAATAAAATGCTTATTATGTGAGTAGTGTGTATGTTATGGTTTTAGATGTAATCTTTGTCGCGTTCCTTAGAGGTTGTTGTGAAAGTGTTGTGCATCTTCCTTGTTAATAATGCACTTTTATAGAAAAAAATTGTATGCTTCCATAGTGTTGCAACTTCTTCTAGGGTTTCCTGGTTGGGCATTACACATGGTATCAGAGCCCCACGTTCATACACTGGGTACTCTGGGTACATTTGAGTCCACTATGTTGTCCTTGTGAATCTGTTAGTGGAATTTTTAAGTGTTCATGTGTTCATGGATTTTACATTTAGCATGATGTACTTTGTGGAAAAGAGTTGCATGAAAGAAAATTGATTAAAGGTTATGAATGGAAGTTAATGATATGTATCCCATGGGTTATGGAATTCAATGTTCTTATGGGATTATGTATGTAGTTGTACCCCCTGTAAATGTAAGGAACCAGAAACTGTATCTTGTTTGAGTATTGTGAATACCCCATACTTCCTTAGTGTGTCCATGTGATGGTGTTATTTAGTACCCATCCATGGGGAAAAGTTGCACTTTGGTGTGGGATTTACCATACCATTGTGTGTGTTTGCATGTTTGTTACCTGATTGAGGGCCAACCCATGTGAGGTTGAAAATTATATATAAGAGTAACCAAAAGTTCGTTTCATAAGATTCTTTTCTTTTGGTTCTCTAGCCCCTCAATCCGTGAAGGGATAGTAGTAGCCGCAAGTTCCTTGGGTGGAGTGTATAGCATACGCATTTTATGGCGTAGAGCATCTTAGCTCAACCAATCCCGAGGAATCGTACCCACTACTTTCTCTATTGATGGATCAGGATACTTGATCCATAAGTCTGAGCCTTATCCCCATAGATTTGAGTACAATAACAAAGGTATGTTAGTATATTCCTAGCCGTCTATAGGGACGTTGATCTGGCATTAGCGAGTGAACCTCGTCCATATGAGTGGTGAAGTTCGGGTAGCCCCATATTGATATTATCGTATTGCATTATATATTTAGTGTATCTGCACATGTTCTAACATGATGTAATAGATACGATGCCACACCTCACTGATGTTTTGACATATTGCTGGTGATGATGCTGTGATATATTGTATTTGCATGTATTTCAATATGATGCAATAGATATGATACCACACCCCACTGATGTTCCGACATAGTGATGGTGATGATTTCATGTTACACAAGGCCACATGATTAGACACGTGAAGGCACATTATAAGATTGTATTTGATAGCATACATGTATGATGAGCGTTATGGGGCCTCAAACAGTTGTAGAGGGATCCTCATGGTTGCTTCAACTGTGTTGGTCGGGTAGCATATGAGTAGATCCTAGCCATGTATACCTCTAGCTATAGCGAGTTCCTGCGTATGTCTTCTCCATGAGGTATCACGATGTGGGTGTGTCCTACACGTGCGTACTTCTACGGATGCACAAACACATTGCCACGTGGCATATGACCAGTACGTGCCTTCTCGGGCTGGCGTATGACCATTTTGAGTGACGACATGATAGTCGTGGATACACTCTGGGTCATGTGGATGGCATGCTCACTCCACACCACATGAGGTCTATCACTATAGCTGGACGTTGTTTCCTCCTTCCTCGTTAGGTGGCTACTATCTAGTCACACAGTGTTGTACAGTGCAATTTTAAATATTGTGAACTTTCTTATGATTATTGATGAATTTTTCAGTTGATTGTGAAGTTCGACACTTTGTTTATAATTGATTGTGATGGTTTAGCCACACCTTGTGATCTTATTTTCTTATAAACCTAGTGGTTATATATTTGAATTAGTGTTGAAATTTTGCACATTTATTGCCTTATTGTTGAAATTAAACTTTAATTTTCTCTTTTTTATAACCTTGGTGGCTAAGCTAGTTTATCTTCATTGTTTTAATGTTGGCAATGTGTCGTAATGTGAATCCTCTGCAAGGACATATGGTGCATACTTGGTGAGTGTATACGAGGATGTAGATGTAGGGAATGTTGAGGATGGGGGTATGTGAGATTGTTATGTAGCTAGAACCCACTACTCACCTATTCGTGACTATCTGGGTAAGTGCACCAAGATGGTTCCCAAAAAGGGGACTTAAGTGGACAAATTTTTTATAAAATCAGGAAATACTGACATTGGATGTGAAATTGAGGATAGTTACATTCAAAATTTTGAGATGGAACAAAAACAAGGATTGAAGTGCTCTGAGTCTACTTTCTAAACTACTAATTTATTTTCACAATGGTTGAGATTAAGGGGTTCAAAAGAGGGATGTACACAAATTGGTGTTCTTTTTGTCAAAAAAACATAACATAGCAACTCTTGTTCAACCCTCATACGAAGAATTTTTTTTAAATATTTTTAAAATTGCAATGGTCAAAAGTTAGCTAACAGTATGTAGTTGATGCATGATTTTTTTGATAATTTTTTTAATTAATATTTGATTTTTACTAATTTTCGAAGTGGACAATTCCTGAAAAATAAAATTTTGGTCGTGCTACCCCTACAAATTTTGGAAACTAATTGTTTTTTTTTTTTTCAAATTTTTAGAATGGAGTCTAGTTTCTAAAAATGTAATTTATTTGAAAATTTGATGAACGGTTAATTTATAACGAACAAAATACCAAACACTGCTTTTTGACAACAAAAAAGACATACAAATAAAATAAATTATGGATGAAAGGCTTAAAATTTTCAAAAAATGAAAAAAATTACATCGCTGGATAGCTAAGAGAGAACCCAACATTACCCATGTGTTGAATTTTTTTGATATTGAACCATGTGCAATCTTGACGGTGAGCACAAACTCGATTATGTGAAATATGGTAGATTTTAAAAAAAATGTCTCTGGTCATTGGGAATGCCCTCCAATCCTTTGGGTTGGTATTCCAAGGCAAATACCAATCCTAAGGCTTGGGAATTCCCAAAGCAAGATATAACGCAAGTGCACTATAACACACTCACGTTATATCTCAATTTTGACATGGTTTTTGCTTCTGTGGGAAACATGTCAACCAAGACATAACATGAGTGCATTATAAGGCGTTCGCATTATGTCCTCCTTTATGTTAAATTCCAATATATTAAATGTATGTTGATAAATTTGTATGCTTTTATGTACATGTATGCTTGTATGTCATGTATGTATGCATGTATGCATGCTTGTATGTATGTACGTATGCCTATATGTATCAATGCATGTATATTGCATGTATGCATGTGTGTATGTAAGATTGTATCTACACATGTATGTATGTATGCATGTAGAATTGTATGTACATATGTATTATGCTTGTATGTATGCAAGTATGCATGTATTTACGTATGTCTTTAGAGGGAGGGAAAATTTATAGAGAGAGAGAGCCTGGAGAGATGGAGAGGGGGTGGAAGTGAGAGTTTAAGAGAGAGGGAGTGGGAGAGAAGGGGTTGGAGTGAGAGAGACTTAGCTAGGTAGGGTGGGAGGGATAGAGGGAGGGAGATAGAGAGAGGGGGTGGGAGAGATAGAATTGAGAGAGAGGGAGAGAGAGAGGGGGGAGACAGAGAGAAAGAGAGAGTTATGTAGGTAAGGTGCCAAAGGGAGAGACTTGAGAGTGTGAGAGGGGTGAGAGGGAGAGACTTGAGAGATAGGTAGTGAGAGGGAGTGTGAGTGAGAGACCTAAGAGAGGGAGAGGGTGTGGGAGGGAGTGACCTGATAGAGGTAGAGAAAGAGGGGGGTGGAGGGAGAGAGACTTATCTAGGTAGGGTGGGATGGATAGATAGAGAGAGGGGAGAGAGATAGAGAGAGAGTTACCTAGGTAGGTTTCCAAAGGGAGAGACCTAAGAGAGAGAGGGGGTGGGAGGGAGAGACATGAGAGAGAGTGAGAGAGGGAGTGGGAGAGAGTGGGATAGAGTGAGAGGGACATAGAGAGAGATGGATAGAGGGAGCAAGAGAGGGTGGTAGGGATTGATTGAACGAGAGGTACGTAAAAAGAGGGAGATGGTAGATAGATAAAATTAGAGAGGGTAGGAGGGAGGGATGGAGGGAGAGGTGAGATGTATAGATAGAGAGAAAATGGTAGGGGTTGAGGGTATAGAGTTGGGGGATTAGGGTGGAGGACCTATAGGGTTGATGGTTTCTAGGGTATTAGGGTTTAAGGTTTGAGGGTTGAGGGAATAGTTTTGATGGTGAGGGTATTTGGTTGACGGTATAGGGTAGAGGGTTTAAGGGTTTAAGGGTGAGGGTTGAGGATTGAGGGTTTAAGGTTGAGGGTATAGGGTTGAGGGATTAGGGTTGAGGGTCCAATGTATAGGGTAGAGGTTATAGGGGTTGAGAAATTAAGGGTTGAGGGTTTAGGGATTACGGTAGAGATTTTTCTTGGATTTAACGGTGGAAGGGTTGAGGGTACAGGGTATTGGATTGAGGGTAGAGGGTACAAGGTACAAGGTACAGGGTTTAAGAGTTTAGGGTTTAAGGGTTGAGGGTTGAGGGTCAAGGGTTTAGGGTTGAGTTTTTAAGGGTTTAAGGGTTAAGGGATTAAGGGTCAAGAGGGTTAAGGGATTAGGGTAGAGAGTTTACTAACTATGTTTAAGGGTTGGGGGATTAGGGTAAAGGGTAAAGGGTAGAGGGTAGAGGGTAGAGGGTAGAGGATTGATGGTAGAGGGTAGAGGTTTTACGGGTTAGGGTTTAAGGGTTTAGGGTTTAGGGTCTAGGGTTGAGGGATTAAGAGGTTATAGGGTAGAGCGTATAGGGGTTGAGGGTTGAGGGTTGAAGAATTAAGAGGGTATAGGGGTTTAGGGATTAGGTTTTAAGGGTTGAGGGTTGAGGGTTGAGGGATTAAGAAGGTATAGGGTTTGAGGGATTAGGGTTTAAGGGTTAAGGGTTGAGGGTATAAGGGTTGAGGGATTAGGGTTTAAGGGTTGAGGGTTGAGGTTGGGGATTAAGAGGTATAGGGATTGTTAGGGTTTGTTTAGGGTTGAGGGATTAAGAGGGTATAGGGTTGATGGATTAGGGTTTAAGGGTTGAGGTTGAGAGGATTAAGAGGGGTATAGGGTTGAGAGATTAGGGTTTAAGGGTTGAGGGTTGTGGGTTGAGGGTTGAGGGTTGAGGGTTGAGGGATTAAGAGGCTATAGGGGTTGAGGAATTAGGGTTTAAGGGTTGAGGGTTGAGAGTTGAGGGATTAAGAGGGTTTAGGGGTTGATGGATTAGGGTTTAAGGGTTGAGGGTTGAGGGTTGAGGAATTAATAGGGTATAGGGGTTGAGAGATTAGGGTTTAATGGTTGAGGTATTAGGTTTTAAGGGTTAAGGGATTAAGAGGGTATAGGGGTTGAGGGATTAGGGTTTAAGGATTGAGGGTTGAGGGTTCAAGGATTAAGATGGTATAGTGGTTGATGGATTAGGGTTTACGGGTTTACGGGTTGAGGGTTGAGGGATTAAGAGGCTATAGGGGTTGAGGGATTAGGGTTTAAGGGTTGAGGGTTGAGGGATTAAGAGGGTATAGGGGTATCCATCACCCCCACTATCTCCATCTACCCTCTATATCTTAACCATTTAAAACATTAACTCTTAACCCTCTATCTCTTTCTTAGTTTGTCTCTCCCTCCCTCTATATCTCCATCTCTCCTACTATCTCTTACTCCCCCTCTCCCTTTTCGTCCCTCTCTCACTCTTTCTCTCTCACTCTCTCTTTCTCCCACTCTCCCTCTCTCTCCCTCCCACTCTATCTTTCTCCCACTCTCCCCTTCTCCCACTCTCCCACTCTCTCCCACTCTATCTTTCTCCCACTCTCCCCCTCTCTCCCTCCCTCTCTATTGCCATCTCTCCCACTATCTCTTTCTCCCTCTCTCCCTCTCCCTCTCCCTCTCTCCCCTCTTTCTATCCCCTCCTCTCCCTCTTTCTCTCCACTGTCTCTTTCCCTCTCCCCCTCTCTCCCTCCCACTCTATCTTTCTCCCACTCTCTCCTTCTCCCTCTCTCCCACTCTCCCACTCTCCCACTCTCCCCCTCTCTCCCTCCCTATCTATCTCCATCTCTCTCACTATCTCTTTCTCCCCCTCTCCCTCTCCTTCCCTCTCTCCCTCTCTCTCCCTCTTTCTCTCCCACTCTCTCTTTCTCACACTCTCTCTCTCCCACTCTCCCTCTACCTCTCTCTCTCTCTCACACACACACACACACTCACCTCTATCTCCTCTACTATAAGGGTACAGGGGAGAGATATAGAATTAGGGTAGAGGGTATAGACAAAGAGGGAGAAAATAAATGTATTAAGAAAACCATATTTCATATAATGTGTGCATGTTTTGAAGTAGAGATGTTACTATTTTAGCTAGAAATAACGTGCTTGCATTGTAATGCGAGTGCATTTTGTATTACACTAAAAACGGTAAAAAAAACTCAATTTACCCATGATCTCAAGGCCCACAGTCTGCATATTCTCCTGGTTCTGCACATGCTCCGACAAAAAGTAGCTTTTTGATGATGTTGTGAAGTGTGCAAGCATTTTTTTCACATTCCACCACCTTTTCCATGATATTTCTACCACCTTTGCATGAAATAGCAGAGTTTCCACATTGAAAGACATATAATATCAATTGAAGTTTGGAGGGGAAAAAGCTTTTGAAAAAGTCAAGTTGTTGTGGAGTTTAAAGAAAGAAGAAGCTAACACTACATAATTGGGTTGAACTCCTCCATTTGAAAGTCTGGTTTTTTAGGTATGTGAAGTCTTTACACATTTTATTTCATTCTATTATGGCTTGCTTTCATTTTTTTTATTTTGCATATTCCATGTTGATCATTGTTTGTTTGTCATTATAACCTTACGTTGTTAATGCACATTTTAAATTACACAATTATATACACTTGCGGCCTTGCCAATTAAAATTTTAAACCTGATGCAGAGCATCTACTAGGATCCAAAAATCATCAAGGGTACTTCTGACCCTAACTTAAATTTAAGAAGATCAACCAACAAACACAGTCATCTTTTCATCAAAATCCTTCAATTTCACTTGATTTCATATTTACACAAAACATTAGAACTTGGTTTCAACTCTTTGTCAGACTAAAAAATAGATTAACCATCATAAAATTGATTGTAACATAGAATAAAGCTAATTTTAAACTCAAAACCATTCAATTCATTCATGATTCACTAATTCAAGAACTCAATGCTACAACTTACATGGAAAAATAACAACAAACAATGGAAGGTAACTACCAAAATTTATCCAGAAATCCAAGATAATATAATCAACATGTTATTGATTTAAATAAACCAAATACACATTCCAAATATCTCACCAAAATTCATCCTTTGAGCATGCTTCCCCTAGCAGTATTCCAAACCCATGGTGCAGGGGCACCTACAACCATGTTTCAAAATCTACTTTGGTGACAATATGTCTTAAGGTCTTTGGGTGAGTTCAAGAGTTTTTAGATGCTTTTTCATAGATTTTATTGAAAATAAGGTCTAAATAGACCAATACTTCATGTATTTAGGGATTTTGTGAGTTTGGTGATCAAATGTGCAAGTATGCACTCTTGCTTCAGAAAATTGTCAATTTTTCCATATAATCTTTGAAGGAAAATTATTCAAATTGTAAATGGAAGTGGAAGAAAAGAGTCTATAAGTTGTATTAGGGATGAAATAAAGGTGTTTGAGTTTTCTTAGGTGTCTTGGACAACAAATTTGCATAATGTTGCTTATTTAGCAAAACTTGTCAATGTTAGCAATTTTTAAGACAAATGAAGGTCTTAGTAGTTAATGGGTGGTTATAGGTTGGATATGGATGTGGATTAGTTGGAGAAGGGCCTAAAATTTTATTTAAAAAATTGGTATGGCCTCGTTCAAGAGGTTGGCAGAGTTTGAATAAGAAAGAAACTTGCATTTACACTATTTTTCTGAAGATCTCACTTCTTTTTGTTTGTTTGTAGACCCTGTACGGGCTCTACAGACTTAGTAATGGTGTGAAATTGATATTATTCCATAAATTAATGTTCCTAATTTGAATTGGCTCCCTTTGAAGAGGTTTTCATTGAACTTTGTTCTTGGAATTCATAAATTTCTAGAAACCGGGTTCTTCGACAGTCAAGGGTTTGAGGACAATTTAATGTCTTAGATGGCATCCCACCTAGTATGCTCTTTGTGAATTAGTGGAGTGACCATGTAGGATTTAATTAGGATGTTCTTAGGAGTAGATAACAACAAGTTTAAAGTTTCCTCATGAATGATGTTGGTTTAAGGGGAAATACCCTATTTTCTCATAGAAAACAATGGTGCAGACCTAAGAAAGAGGGGTACAGTGTTTCCAGAGAGCATATGAGGGTTTCTTAAGCTTGGCGGGACTTATATAGAGGTTTCTAGGTAGTTATTTTGAATTGGTAATTTCTGGAAGGTAAGGTTTCTGTAAGGAGGCCGAAAAACCCTTGTTTCTTAGGTTCCAGATAGGTTTTGAAATTTGTTGATCGAATGAGTACTTGGAGTCCTCAAACCTTGATAATTGTTAGTTTTGAAAGCTAATACAAGACTTTTTTCAATCATGGAGGCCTGGTGGTGGGTTCTTGAGGGGGTTCCTTTGTAAAATTGGCTAATTTGCATACTAATGATGTTTTGCAGGATTGTGGCATAGAAGCCCCACCAAAATATTCAAGAGAGTTCTTATCAAAACAATTATGTGAAATAGAGGATGGCCAGATATTCTACAAGACAACATGATTGGATGATTCATGTGAGTGTTGTGGTGGCTTCTGGCGTATGCTAGTATGTCAACATATGGAAAGCACAAATGAGGTGGGACAAAAACTAGTAGAGTTTGGGAAGTATAAAATAGTGGCATATGCTACAAAATATGGGTCTCAAGAAAAAAAGGTGTGATTTGATTATTGAGAAGATTCCAATGTACTAGTTTATGTCCATGTTTCATGACAATATATTTTCTGAGTATGCAATGCATAGCCATAGAGCTCGATGGTTGGACACAAAATTCAAGCTATGCAAGGACACCTTTCCAGTTGGAAGCATAGTATCAGTGGTTGAATTTGCAGAGAACTACACTCTACAGCCACAACATGAGGTGCAGTCACAATATTACATCTCCACACAAGTTTCAATATGTGTGCACATAGAATTCATTCATGCATCTAATAGTACAAATGACCAAAGGAAGGTATTGAGGGAGTACCACTTTTACATTAGTGATGATCACACACATTCTCTAGAGTTCGTGCAAGGTTGCTTCCAGAAATATCTACAGTGGTTTGGATTAGAGGGGCATAGAATACGACCGACATCTAATATGGTTAGATAACTGTGCAACACAGTTCAAGAAGTCGCGCATGTTCTACTAGTTGTGCAGGATGCATGTCATTAGAGGTGTTCAACATATGTGGAGATTTTGTGAGGCCGAAAATGGAAAGGGGGAGCATGATGGTGCAAGAGCATGCGTGAAAAGAGCATTAGCATGAGAAGAGTTAAAGTATAAAGACAGTGCAAAGTTGACATATGCAAAATCAATCGTCGAGTAGTGTAATGCTTCAATGGGTCCAGGTAATGAAGTTACGTCTTCATTTCATAATTTTTTTTGGTTGATGGATGATACTAACATTGCACCATATGAATACTATTGTACACCAACAAGATCTAGTGAGGTACACTCTTTCCTTAGCTCAAATTCAGGTTCATGGAGTATTGATACATGGAATATGGGATGCTTTTGTTCTTCAAGTACAATGCAAGCCTAGAATGATTGTGAGTCAGGGGAGTGGGTTGACAAATGGTTGACAAGTTATCCTAGCCCACTTCACACATATCACCCTCCGACGGCATTGGAACTAACATAGATGGAATCATCAGTTGAATTTGACCACGAATCATATCTAGTTCAACCAGGTGATATATCTACTTGCTTAGTTGTTGAAATTCCATATCATTATCTTACTTTGTACTGTATTCGTAAGGTTGACAAATTTCAAGAGATTTTTTGCACATATCAATGCAAGGCATGTTTATGTAGTTATTGCAGATGAAGACAATGAAGAGGGAATGGACTATTACTTGTGTCCTTGTGTTGAGGCCAAAAATAAATTAGAGGCCCTAGTTATAGATGGAGAAAACATCAAATATCGTACAAGCTCAGTTGTGGTTACTAGAACGTGGCTTAGAAGGTACCCACATTCGACTGTTAAATATTGGCTATTTCAGGCCTTTGACACGCATCGTAATATTCTTCATTACTCGAACCTTGTCGTGGCATCCAATGTTCATTTTTAAAAGTTTGGGAGTAGACCTTTGAACAAGACCTTGTGGAAGGTGTGTGAGTCTGACCATGAGGCAATACTTGACACAATAAAAAGTAGAGCAGACCCAAATGGTTTTTTGGATTAATTTGTAAGTATATGCACATTGGTTCTTATTAATTTATACTTGTATGTACATTAATTTGTTTGATGTCAATTCTATCATCTTATTTTACTTTTCCTATTTTTAAGTAACATACTAAATAGTGATTGGTGTCCCCTTGCAAAAAATGTAGATATATGAGCCATCTAAGAGAATGTTAGCCAAAAAAGAAATGCAACATCCTTACTTTGATGATCTTGACAAATCTCAATCATGATTTTAAGCCATTAGAAAAGTGTGTGCAAATCTCGGTGAGGGAATTTCAAGTTATTCATTTGAAGTTAACCTTATCATGAGAAGCTATGATGTAGATATTATAAGAGCATCTGAAATTTCAACTTACTCTATTCATGGGAGGTTTTGCGTGCAATAGGTATGTTGCAATTCCCAATGAAGATGTATGACCAAGAGTGACTAAGTTGTGAGACCTACATGCCTATCTGGAAGTTACTTCCATCTATTTTTATTTCATTTCCATTTTGGATGCTCTTTCTTTTTCTCTTTTACTTTGTGTATTTGTAAGTAAACTACTAAAAAATGATTGATCTCTCATTGCAAAAAATGTTGATTTATGAGCCATCAAAGATAATCTCAGCGAAAAAAGAAATGCAACATCCTTATTTTCATGATCCTGAAAAATCTCAATTTTAATTTCAAGCCATTATAAAAGAGTGTGTGAAGCTTAGTGAGGGAATCTCAAGTTACTCAATTGAAGTTAACCTCATAATGAGTATCTATGATGTAGAAATTTTAAGAGAATCTCAAATGTATGAGTGACATTGTAAACTATCTACGAGAATGATGTACCTAAGGCATTGTAATGAGATTTACTCAAATACTAAAATTTTGGAGTTCATGTTTGGTGCAGTAGCACCTTGTTCTGTAAATGCCTTCAATAGGAAAATTTGCAAAATTTGAATTTTGAAATGTAAACAATGTGAAAAAGGTCATGTAAAGGTCATATGTAATGTACTCAAAGTCCCTAAGAGGTCATTAGGTGATTAGAGAAGTGATATAAATCATGTAAGGTTGAGCAAAATAAAGATTTTAATATTCTTCAATATTTAGAATCAATAAAGTCCCTATTTTAGTGATTTTATGAGATTTTCCAGTTGTTCATTAACTTGTACGACCTGTATAGTAGTTTAATGACTTGAATCTTGTTGTTTAAGGTAGAATAGTGAAGTATCTTTCATTTGAATCTATTTAGGAGGGTATTCATTGAGTTTATCATTAGTTTGAACTAATTTTTCTCAACTCGGTCTGTAAACCAATAATGACTACTCTATCGAATTTGATAGTTTAGATAAGTGTCCAGTAAGTTATTATTAGGATTTTTTAGGTGTGTGTGTGTTTATTTGTGCAGGGGAATTCAAGAGACAAAGGTGGAGTTGTTGCTAAAGGGTTTTATGATGAATTTTCAAGTGAAAAGAGTGGCTTGAAGTGGTGTTTTGAGGAAAACTTCTCAAATGACTTCACAAAAAAATGATGGATCTAGATAGCTATTATTGAGTTATAACACATACTTCAAAATCAACAGTGACTGTCTTGGAACATGTGCATCAAAAATGACCTTCTTCGTTGTCCTCATTAGGCTAACTAGGCCTAATTCACAAAGGAACATACCTTTAAACATTCAAGAACCCCCTTTACTTGTTGGGGCAGCAATTGTCATGTATCCAAAACCATCAAATCTACAATTTATCTCAGGACAAACTCACTCCACCATGCCAAACCAAAACCTTTATTTTATGCTAGTATAAGGAGGGTTTATTGAGAGGAATGGTTCCACACCTTACCAGAACATGCCACTACCTTAGACCTTCTTAAAATCATCTGCACAAACTCAAAAGACAGTAACCCAACCTCTACATGCAATATTTTATCAAACCCTAGGGTGAAACCTCAATTTTCATGCCTTTTTTCCATCAAAATATATAGGGGCAGCAACACAAACCCCATAAAAATTATTCCCTTTCAATTATAAATTTCTCATCTGATCTGACAGGATCGCATTGGGCCCTTATACAAAAAACTCTCTCGGTTTTGGCTATCTTGGAGTGGTTTTCCTGTGGTGGCGATTTTCACTTGATGGAAAAAATGTCAAATTCAAATTGTGCAAAGTTGCAAAGTGGTGCAAATTTCACTCTGCAATTCGTGTGACCAAGCGGAATGTTCCAACACATCCAAATAGCTATTTTTACGCTAGGCACGGTCCTCTTTCACAATGAAACATGCAAAATCACTCTGAGCTACGTTCCATTGGATCAATCCCTTAAGGGTCCAAAGTGCAAAATGACTGCAAGCTTCAACATTCTATTACTAAGATACTGTGATGCTTATAAAATTCTCATCTAATCCTATAGGATCATGTTGGGCCCCTCTACAAAAACCTCTCTCGGTTTTGGCTATCTCAGAGTGGTTTTCCCGTGGTGGTGGATTTTATTTGATGGAAAAAGCGTCAAATGCAAGCAATGCAAAGTTGCAAAGTGGTGCAACTTTCGTTCTGCAACTCGTGTGACCAAGTAGACTGTTCCAAAATGTATGAATAGGTATGTTTACGCTATGCATGGTCATCTTTCGCATCGAAACACGCGGAATCGCTCCGAGCTACATTCCACTGGATCAATCCCTTAAGGGTCCAAAGTGCAAAATGGCTGCAAAATTCAACATGCTATTACTCAGATATTGTGATGGTTAGAAAATTATCATCTGATCCTATAGGATTTTGTTGCATCCATCTACAAAAACCTCTCGCGGTTTTGGCTATCTTGGAGTGGTTTTCCTGTGGCAGCAAATTTTCACTTGATGGAAAAAATGTCAAATTCAAGTTGTGCAAAGTTGCAAAGTGGTACAACTTTTTCTCTGCAACTCATGTGGCCAAGCGGACTATTCCAACGTATCTAAATAGGTATTTTTATGCTAGGCATGGTCCTCTCTCACACTGAAACACGCGGAATCGCTTCGAGCTACGTTCCGCCAGATCAATCCCTTAAGGGTCTAAAGTGCAAAATGGCTGCAAACTTCAACATTCTATTACTCAGTTACAGTGATGGTTAGAAACTTATTGTCTAATCCTACAAGATTACGTTGGGCCCCTCTACAAAACCTCTCTCGGTTTTGGCTATCTCGAAGTGGTTTTCACATTGCGGCGGATTTTCACTTGATGGAAAAAGTGTCAAATTCAAGTTCTACAAAGTTGCAAAGTGGTGCAACATTCGCTCTGCAACTCGTGTGACCAAGAAGACTATTCCAATGCATTTGAATAGGTATGTTTACACTAGGAATGGTCCTCTTTCACACTGAAACACACAAAATCACTCTGAGCTACATTCCACCAAATCGATCCCTTAAGGGTCCAAAGTGCAAAATGGCTTTAAACTTTAGCATGCTATTACTTGGATACCGTGATACTTAGAAACTTATCTTCTAATCCTACAGGATCATGTTGGGCCCTTCTACATAAATGTCTCTCAGTTTGGCTATCTCGAAGTGGTTTTCCCATGGCGGTGGATTTTCACTTGATGGAAAAAGCATCAAATGCAAGTAGTGCAAAGGTACAAAGTGGTGCAACTTTCATTCTGCAACTCGTGTGACCAAGAAGACTGTTCCAATGCATCCAAATAGGTATGTTTACGCTAGGCATGGTCCTCTTTTGCACCCAAACACACGAAATCACTCTGAGCTATGTTCCATCGGATTGATCCCTTAAGGGTCCAAAGTGCAAAATGACTGCAAACTTCAGCATGCTATTACTCAGATACCGTGATGCTTAGAAACTTATCATCTAATTCTACAGGATCGTGTCGGGACCTTCTACAAAAACTCTCGGTTTTGGCTATATCGGAGTGGTTTTCTCGTGGCGACGGATTTTCACTTGATGGAAAAAGTGTCAAATTCAAGTTGTACAAAGTTGCAAAGTGGTGCAACTTTTGCTCTGCAACTCGTGTGACCAAGCAGACTTTTCCAACACATCCAAATAGGTATGCTTATGCTAGGCATGGTCCTCTTTCGCACCAAAACACGTGGAATCGCTCTGAGCTACGTTCCACCAGATCGATCCCTTAAGGGTCCAAAGTGCAAAATGATTGCAAACTTCAACATGATATTACTCGGATAATGTGATGCTTAGAAACTTCTCGTCTAATCCTACAGGATCACGTTGGGCCCCTCTACAAAAACCTCTCTCGTTTTTGGCTATCTCGGAGTGGTTTTCCCGTGGCGGTGGATTTTCACTTGATGGAAAAAGGTCAAATTCAAGCTGTGCAAAGTGGTGCAACTTTCATTTTGCAATTCATGTGACGAAACTAATTGCTCCAATGCATCCCAATAGGTAGTTTTACGCTAGGCATGGTCCTCTTTCACACCCAAACACATGGAATTGATCTTACTTGTGTTCAACCGGCTTGATCCCTTATGATGGCAGCAAAACAATGGAAAAGAGAAACATACAAATGATGGTTGAGAAGTCTGAGTATTCCACACAAAAAGCGTATTATCATTGGTGCAGAGCACCTTGTTCCTCTATTTGATGAAGAAGGTCTAGTTCAGTGGTTTTAGTGATTATCTGATGGTGAATAGGTTGTTGTGGGTATTTGGAGCATGATTTGTCTTGAATAAGGTCAATTAAGACCATTAGGTATGTTTTAGGGTGAGTTTTGGGTCTAGTGATAAAAAATGTGAAAATTTAAATCTTGCACTAGAAGTTGTCTTTGTAGCCTTTGAAGGAAAATTTGTGAATTTGTATATGAGTGTGAAAGAATGGAGTTTTTTTGATGTAATAAGGCTATTTGTAAGACATTTGTGTGGGTTTAGAGGTCATTAGATTTAGTCATTAGGTTGGAGGAGTCTAAAGTTGCAAATTTATATGTTGCTTAAAGCAACAAATTTGAAATGCAACGATTACTTGTTTTGAAAGTTGGTTTTTAGTTAGTTGAGGGTGTGGATCAGTTAGATAAGGGTCTAAAACACTATGTAAAGCCTTGAGAGGCTCAAATGGAGGTTGTTGATGAACTTTTGGAGAAGATCTAATAAGAATTATTCACATTGTTCTCTATTTTTAAGATTTTTGATACAAACTTGTTGATCCCGTACTTGGTATGACCTCCAACTTTCCTCTATGGTCCCAAGGCTGACATGGATTGAAAGAGGGATGAGTTGGCTTTATTTTGGAAGTGTTTTGGTGCAAAACCATAAAGGAATAGGATATTTCTTATCATTGATTAAAGTGAATGTTGGAGTCTTAGTGGGCATATTTGAGAGAAGCTATGTCAAATCACAACTTGGTTGAGCCACTTTGGATCACCAATGGTGCTTTGCAATTCGAAGAGTGATTGAGAGCATGTTGCTTTGTTAAATAGACCTATTCGAGGGTCTAGGACAACATTGAGTCCATTTCTTATTTGTATTATAAATTATAACTTGCTTTCTCTCAAGTCCATTTCATATACAAGAAATAATATTGCAAAAAGTTGACATATAAATATTTCGATGGTGACGCATCAAGAACATATTGGAATTTTTTTATGAATCATTTAATAGAATACCAATTGAAAACATTTTTTTTTAGATAAATTTATTTAGCATCAATCAATTAATATTCAAGACAAACCATGAAGGACAACAATGGTCAATGTTAGGGCTAACCAATTAATAATTATACATGTGAATAAGTCAAGCATGTACATGTCAATAAGGGAAGCACAAGTACTCAAAAACATGTAAGCCTCAAGAAGTATACACACGAATACATAGTATACAAAAATTAATACAAAGTATATGCACGAATATAAGGTATAAGCATGCAAACATGTAAGCCAAAAAGTATACATTTGAACACACGTAAGTCACAAAGTATATGTTGGAATGAATGATGCACAGGTGTCCTTGATGAAGCTGCAATACAATCTTCAATGGAGGACCTTTTCCAGGAAGAAATATTCAACCACAAAGAAAGTATGATAATGGCATTCAAAATAGAGATTCTATTATGATCTATCAGATAATTACAAAGAGTACATATGCCTGATTATATAGGCAAGTGCTAAATCTAGAATGCAAAAGATGTTGCCAAGTGTTCAAATCGCACTTCATGTGACAACAAGAAACCCTAACCAACTACCTAGGGAATGATAACAAGATGGAGATAAGTTCTAGAAAAGACAACTCATCTTCTAGAAGGGAATCTTATCTCAACAACTTTATTAAATGATTAAATTCAACCTAGGACTACTATGATTAATTAAGACCTAAGTTAACTTATGCAAGTGTAATAAATAATTAATTACACTAACACCCCCCCATAAGTGCAACTTAGGGAGGAAAAGAAAATGCAATGATTATTCAAGATGATGATGGGTCCCGGCTGATGGCCATTTTAGGTACCCATGTACAAAAGATGAAAATGCAACTATCTCCCACAAACGGTGAAAAGGGGAAAACCCAGTGGGAAGAAAACCCTTCTCCGAAAAAGGAGAGAAAAAGCAGAAAGGTGATGATTGGAGGACTCAACATTATCCCCCCCAAGGACAACAATCATCACATGGATACAATATAATCAAAAGCCCCCCCATAGGAGGGAACAAGAGAGACTAAATAGCCCCCCCAAAAATATGTGATCACCTGCAAAAAAGGTAAGTGTATGTAGAAAAAATATGATCCAATGTCGACAAACAACTTGTCTCCCTTTCGGAAGAAACAAAACCATGTGCAAGTGCAGAGATGCTTCCCATTCCGGATAGGAATTGAAAGAAGTAAGGATGATTATGGATGTTGATGATGTCTCTAAAAGCTGCTCATGTGTCTCCTTTCCTGATGAATATGAATATGCCACAATCAAGTCAGGTACATTCTTAACAAGATCCAAAGACTGTGATGGTTTGACAACAGGAGTGCAATGGTTGTCATCAAACATGAGAGATGTCCCCTCAAATATGTCCTCCAAATCTGAAATGTGAGACTCCACAAACAAGGATGCAATGTTTGATAGATAAGAATCCCAATCAGGAAGACAGTGTGATACTGATTGTAATGAATCATTGGACGTGCTCAATGAATCACTACCATGAGAATGTTCCTATTGAATAGGAATGATAGGAGCCTCAATCAATGACTCTGCACATGGAATCACTGAAGGTGAAGGTAGATCAACTGTCTTTGATGGAGAAGAAGGAGCATCGGAAGAACCCTCTTCATCCTCATCCGAAGATTCAAAGTATTCCAAATATTCAAACTCCCGCATAGTATCTGCATCATAGGGTATCCTGTCTGAAAGATGAAGAGGCACAAGACAATCTGAAATAGGATCATCTGGGAATGGCTGAATGTCATGATCTCCATGGATCTCCCAAATTGTAGTCCAAAGAGTGAGAGGGCAATCACAATGATCAACACTTTTCAAGGTGGAAACATCAATATGCATTGCAATGACTCCTAAGACATGATCCCTTTGGTAATTCCAAGAAAATTTCTTACTGTTAGTACCAGGAGGGGGAACAAGATTATACAAATGCGGCAAAAAAGAAGCCATCGGAGATGTGCGACGATACCATTTCTCCATAGTTTGTAGTTTCCCCGTTTCAACATGATCAAATTAGGATGAAATGAAAACCCCATAATAAACTATGAATGATCTCCAAGATTACAAAGACAATTACAGTGATATGCAACTGAAGTGATGTCACCCAAAACAAAAATCCTTTTCCCAAGCTTCAGGATATCCAAGTTATTGAACAAATGCACCAAATTGAACAAAACCAATGCAAGAGTACCTGGAGTTGAAACTGATCAAAGTGAATAGATAGATGAAAAGAGCTCAGAAGTACCTTCTTGATGCCGCTGGGATTACTGAATTTTGATCAACGACTGCAAAGATATGAGCCTTTATGTCCAAACTAGGGTTTTGAATTCAGTTGCTTGTAGAATATTCTGACAAAAACATTCTACAAAACAAATTGCACCACTAGAAAGTAGACCAAATTCTCTTTCCGACGATATCTCGTTTGTTGAATTTTGACACCATGGTGCGAAGATATGGTGATTTGAAAAAATCTGCCCTATTAGGGCCTGCAGTCTAAATAGGTGTAAAAAATAAGCACCTGGGGGAAAAAAATGGAGCCCTTGGTCATTGATGTGACCGTGGGCTTAATAGCTACAAAAAAAGGCACAACCGCCGCCAGGCGGAGCGGCAGTGGAGTGGCGGCCGGGCGGAGTAGGCGGTGTCGAGGTGGCACCGCTGGGAACAGACGGGGCCCCTAGTCATTGAGGTGACCGTAGCGGGGGCCTTCGGAGCAAACGCCGGGATGGTCAGTGGGCGATCAGAAGGAGCATCATCGGCGAAAGGATGGTCAGTGGGCGACGGGGCTGACAGTGATGGCTGGTGACGTCGGTGGATGGGACGGGGCCTACAACCAAAAAAAAAAACTATAGCCTCTCCAAAAAATATATGTATGTCGACTGTCAATTTAATTACTAGTCGCCCATAGAATAAATTTTTGCCAAAACTATATAAAAAGATGCCCGTTTTTTGAAATAAAAAATGCCCAATGACTTAAAAAAAAAATTGCCATGATGGAGGACTGAAAGGGGAAATTTTATTTCTGCAAACACTGTACGGATCGTACATAATGCAATAAACCCTAAATACCTCGAATGACTCCCGGATGAAATATGCCCAAATTGGACAAATGGGTAGGCGATCCTAGGGTTTCGAAGCCTTCTAAAGACAATGGCGAGCTCAGATCTGACTCAATCTACTCCAGAAATCAGCTTGGTCCTCGGGTGGAACCAACCAGCCTGCAAAGAAAACCCTTACGCCTGCAAAGAATCTCACTAGCCAAACTTTCTTGATCCTGGGATGAACCTTCACTGGAATAGATCTAATACCATGTTGGAATGATGGATGCACAGGTGTCCTTGATGAAGCTGCAATGCAATCTTCAATGGAGGACCTTTTCTAGGAAGAAATATTACACCACAAAGAAACTATGATAATGGCATTCAAAATAAAGATTCTATTATGATCTATCAGATAATTACAAAGAGTACATATGCCTGATTATATAGGCAAGTGCTAAACCTAGAATGAAAAGGATGTTGCCAAGTGTTCAAATCACACTTCATGTGACAACAAGAAATCCTAACCAACTACCTAGGGAATGATAACAAGATGGAGATAAGTTCTAGAAAAAACAACTCATCTTCTAGAAGGGAATCTTATCTCAACAACTTTATTAAATGATTAAATGCAACCTAGGACTGATATGATTAATTAAGACCTAAGTTAACTTATGCAAGTGTAATAATTAATTAATTACACTAACAGTATACACTTGAATACACGTAACTCATATCTATTGAACCATCAATTTAGAATGCAAATATGGACACCATCGATAAAAGATATTTGTATTAACCAAATAGCCATGTAGGCATACATCAATATATGTCGATATAAGCATGATATATATGTACAAAATAGCCATATAGGCTTACGAGAATTTCATATAGGCATATAATCTTAAATATGTCCAATACAAAATATGTACAAAACTACCATGTAGGCATACAACAAAGGGCTCTGGAATCAAAAGTCATTTCTCTTCATGCTCTGTAAATAAAATATTTCCCTTTGTTTTTTCGATTGGATGGCGATAGGTTTGTCACTCATTTCTGTTGCGCTCGAGGAGTGCTCCTACTCCTCCTCCTAGTGTTTAGTTCATGGTGAAGTTTTAACTGTTACAATAAGAAGTAAAGACATGAATACATAGAAACTACATTATAAAAAATGATATATTTGATTAAATAATCACTTACCGCCATCTCATGATCACTCTCCATGAGGTATATATTATCATGCCCATGCTCAGGTGTGCTCAAGCCTTGTATAAACCATACAAATAGAAATTAAACTATGTGAATCAATAATGGTTTAATTTTTCACTAACTAACATCTATAACAACAAATGTAAATTGAAATTTACTAATTTGCCTCATACCTCCCCTGTAAGAGCCATCGAGGATTGTATAGTAGATGACAAACCAATCTCCATTGCCCTCATCACATTCAAAGGTGTTTCGGCTTGCAACATCTGAAAATAAAACAACAAATTATTCAACATAATCAACGATGTGCATATAAACTACACAAATCTATTAAGTACAATTCATTAGTTAAACTCTTTATTCTATTACCTTTGTGTAGGTTTGAGTAAATCCACCACCACTAGGAATTTTTCCATTGAAACCTCCAATATTAGTCTGTTCAACATCCAAAATTGCATATTAAATTACCATTCATAAAAAAATGCTATTAACATGCAATAAATTTATAATTGTTTACTAGTTACATACCCCAATGATAGGTGTATTGCAGAAATAAGTAGGTGGGGGGCCGGTGTATCTAGTCTCAACACTGTGACCCTGCAATTTTATTAAAATCATACAAAAAATTAGTTAATCTTGCATTTCAAAATCAAAATTTAATAATTTCAATTCAATGAACATGCACTAAATTTTACCTAACTATCAATGCCATATGCCTCATGAAAAATGTCAGCTGCCCTCTCCATCTCCATAGCTACACACGGATTCTGTGTAGAAGCCTCTTGAGTGTCAGTGGGGTCATATGAACAAGTAGCCCCACAAGATTGACACACATGTGTTTGAAGCCCACCACTCAAAGACTCCCCTGGATGGCGTTGTAGAATAGGGCTAGTATGATGGATGACACTCTGAGTCAAAGTGTTGATCGCCTGCAATGTCTCTACATTAGCACTTTCCTTCACGACAAAAGGCATAACAACGTGATCATGAGGTGGCCTAGGGAGAGCTCATCTACCTTTTCGCGTAGGATCTGACTATACACTGGGTCTATCCTGAGCTGACCCCCTACCTCTCCCCTAGAAATCCCTCATATCAAAATAATTTGGGATTTTGTTCAATATGAACTCACTGTATAGTTTCCTAAGGAAATATTGTGGGACCTCGCAATTGTTGCATGGTGGGTAATCAAAGACCATGTACCACCTATCAATAAATTGGTCCCTAATCTATTGGTGGTGGCACCAATGGATAGGAAACCTCTTCGCATTGAGGGTAAGATTTTGATTTGTGCGTGGGTCGGTGAATAATGAGCACAAATCACCTTTTGTAATTTTTAAATCCTTTACATCTTTGTATGATAGTTTATTTGCATAATAATCCCTAGCTGCCTGCCTCCTATCTTCCCATCCAGTTATTTGTTTGCTAATTGAATCTACATATTTTAACATATCTTTCAATGAATTTTCTAGGGTCATTCTTTCTGGGTTTGAACCATTTGGATCACTCAACCTGCTGATCAAATCCTCAATTTTCTTTTTGTTGTTCTTAATTTAACTCATTAAATTTTGTTGAGTGCTAGGAGTGGGTTGAGTGATTGGTGGAGGAGGTCGTTGTTGTGGTTGATTTTCATCTATAGGATTTGATTGGTCTTCTTGTTGAGGATCTTGAGGGTTTGCAGGTTGATTTGTAGCTCCTAAAAATTCAAACAAATATATATCAAACTCAACCTAAAACTAATTCATTCAAAACAAAAACCACATAATCCTTACCTCTCACACCTCCTCCTCCTCGTGGTTCCATTGTTGCGAAGAAATAACAATTATTGGTGAATAAATTTTCTCAATTTCTCCTCCTAGAACGCGAGCGTGAAATATGAGGGTTTTGGTTGCAAGTAGAAGAAAAAAACAGTTGAAATAAGAATGACAAATTTTCTCTTTTTTTATTTTTCTTTTAACAAGCAATAACGCGCTCGCGTTATGAATTTTCAAAAGTTTTTTTGAAATTTGTCCATGAAATGGCTACCCATTTCCATGCACCCGCCCATCTCTTGGAGGATAATCACCTTATACAACAAGAGATAGGTCATTGTGGTCTTGATTGGATGGTCTCACCTTATGTGTGGCCTAACACCATCAAGCCATTGATTGTGATGTTTGATTTATGTGAGATGGTTATTTTCTCTTGGTTCATGGATTAGTATGTTGCTTTTTGGTGTCCAAATGGACCCTTGTGTGACCTTATGTTGTGACTTCCGGTGATGTGTATTGGTGTGTATGTGAAGAATGTATGTTAAATCATGGATATGTGTTTTTGAGACTTTTTTGGTGGGTGCTTCATGTGTTAATTTTAAAATATTTAATTTTGAATATTAGAGGATTTTATGCCAAGAGTGTTGTTGAAGATATTTTGAAAATGCCAACAAGTGTTAGAAGAAATTAATGAATTTGTTGGGGAAAATTAATTCATGTGAGATAATTTTGGCTTTGAGTGAGGAAGTGGAAAACTTTTTCACAATAAGGCACGAGATATTTTGTAGGTTGGGAATTTTTTGGAAAAATGATTTCTTGTTGTGACCTGGATAATTTTGGGAAAGAATTTGTTGTAGAAATTACTTTGGTAATCTTGCAACTTTAGAAATTTGTTTTGGAAATTATTGTTGTGTTGGGATTTCTCTTGTGATTGGGAAACCATACTACTTTGGAGGAAGCCATGTTTTGTCTAGAACATTTTCCTGTAGCTGTGGAGGAGACACTGCATCAAATCTTCAAATACTCAAAAGTTGGTTTACACATGAAGCTTTATATCAAACCTCACTTCCTTAGGCTTCCGCATACAGGTTCCTTTAATTATTTTTATTGTTTTGCAATTTAAAAAGATTACCTGTACAAAAAGAATTTATAATTTGTGTAGAAAATTTTAAATTATTTTGTAAATTTGTAAGGCTTCTGTGTTTGAATTTTTTTTGTGAATATTTTAGTGCTTATGTAGAAAATTGTCGAAAACCTTTAGAAGTTTTATAAATACTCCTGTAGAAATTTGTCTTATTTTGTTTCCAATTGGATCTGTATGGTTGGGAAATTGTAAATCCTCTGTAGAAATTAGCTTATCCAAAGATTTGGGTAAAAAATTTCCTGTACAAAATTTACTATGGGATTTCGAAGAATAATTATGGTACATCTTCCTATAGCTTGGTATCTGGAAAAAAAATCTTTGTGTTGGATCTTGTGATATTCTTCTATAGAAATTTATTATCCTCCTCTTTTAAATTTATTTATTTTAATTAAATTTGAAAGCCTCTGTGAAAAGATTTAAATTTGATTATTTAAAGTAAATTTGAGAACCTCTGTGAAAAGATTGAACAACCGTCTGTAGAATTTTGTGTAAATTTTGTTCTCTGTAGAGTTTGTAAATTCCTCTCTGTAAGAAAGAAAAATTATGAAGTCTTTGTAAATTCTCTATTTAGAAATAAAAACCCTATGTTGAATTTGGGAAATATTTTGTTGAAATTGTACAAATTTCCCTAAGAAAATTGTTTGCCCAATTGAATATTTACCTGTAGATGGTTACCTCTGAAAATTGGTTGCTAGTTTGAGGCATTTGTATATATATATAGATTATATATATATATATTGAAAACATATATACATATACATACATATATATATATATATATATATATATATATATATATATATATCATATATGCTTATACTTTTGTAAATAAGAATCTCTTATTTCATGAATTTTTGGAATAATCGTTTGTACGATGGATATTATTTGTAGAAATTCGTTGAACAATATGGTTTGTGCACAATATTAATTATTGCAAGTTTTTGTTTAAATTTTATATGGTGGGCGGTCTTGTATTTATGGGGAGGCATGGGGGTGCTACCAAACAACCACCCCATAAAGGGTGGCGACTGGGGAGGCAACGTCGTTGCCTCCACAACTGCGCCCCTTTATGGGGTTCAACTAAGGGTGAGCCAAACTTTCCCCCCTCTCTTATATGTAAAACAAAACCTTTATTTTAAAGGCCTCCACTGTTAAAGTATTCATGAGATTTTGATTTACTATATATTCAGGATTTCGATATGTTTCATTTATTAAGATTTTTAAATTATATATATATATATATATATATAATATAATATATATGATGTTGGTTGATATATTTTATATGTGTATATATTCAATATATTTTTTTTTTTAATATGATTTTGGGTTTTTAAATATATAAGTTATATATAGTATATATATACACATATATATTTAATATATATATATATAT
The DNA here is from genome assembly GCA_007115665.2 of Sequoiadendron giganteum. Taxonomy (NCBI): domain Eukaryota; kingdom Viridiplantae; phylum Streptophyta; class Pinopsida; order Cupressales; family Cupressaceae; genus Sequoiadendron; species Sequoiadendron giganteum. Next base: position 116,358,480 of record CM021109.1, read on the forward strand.
ATATAAATTTTCTCTATAGATTTTGTGCATGCAAAATACGCCAATTAGAGTTTATCTAAATAAAATGTTTAGTTAAGGGAAATGGTATTTCTTTTTATTTATTAAATGTAATTGGGAAACTTAGTTGCATAATTAGATCTAATTTCCGTTTTGTCTGTAGATGGAAATATATTTTTAATTTAAAAGCTATTGAGGAATTGAAATAAATGTTAGATTTGTAAATCCTCTGTTGTATTAAATGTAGTCTAACTAAAATTAGAACATTGTGCACAAGGCAAATATTGTATATTATTGAAGGGAATTGGTGTTAGGAAATCTTGAAGGAAGATGTATTTCCTATTTTTATTGCCTTTAGATTGTGATTTCTTCTGTAGCATTTTGAGAAAGTGTATTATTGAAACTCCTGTATTGAGGTTGGATTTAGTAGATTCGAAGGATTGATTTGTTCCGGTTTAAATTGCTTCAAGAATGCGATTTATTCAGTAGCGTTTTGGGGTAATTGAATAGGAGTGTGTGATGAGGTTTTGAAAGTCTTGTAGTAGAGGTGTGTTAATTTTTGGGGGTTGTAGTTTATAGTCTTTCCTTTTTTGATTCTCTTGGGTAGGGTGTTACCATTTTCAGTGAGTTACCCAGTTTCCACGAACGAGGATTTTATGCCTTCTTTGCACAGAGTGGTTTTGTTTATTTGTTTCCTCCTTAGTTTGGAGTGTTTATGTTCCATGTGTTGAAAATAGGAGATTGAATCTTGATGGGGGTCGAGATCTGGGAAGATCTGTCGAGTAACCCATGCACCTTTGTGGTGACACTTCTCCTAGGTTAGCAGTATGTATGGCTCACTAGTGTAACTAGTTAATTTACTTTGGTAGCATTGTATCCTTTGAGTTAGTGATGAATTGGTATCTGTTTAGTTCAATTGCATGTGTTAGCCTGTGTCTAGAGCTAGTAGGTTTGTCCATGTATTTTTGTTACTGTCTCCTAGCACGGTGGGTGGGCCTTCAGGTACCACTTGGTTGGGTGGAATGTGCACCCTACACTGGTGGGTCCCCTTTCTTTGGTTCATGATGCTGAGGCATTCTAGTGGAGAGCTCGTGGATGCCAGTTGTTTCATTCCATTCTCTTGATGTATTATATTTCAGTTGGCTTTTGTAATTAATTTACTCCTCAATTGTATGCGAGGATGAATTTTGTAATTTGTAATAGTTATGATCTTCCCCATTCTGGGAATGAGTATTGCAACCTTAATTAAAAATTAATGTAATATGGATCTTAATGTAATTCTATTCTATGTGATGTAATTTAAATGCTTTGAATGGATGTATTTTAATTCATGTTGAGTAATTAATAAAATGCTTATTATGTGAGTAGTGTGTATGTTATGGTTTTAGATGTAATCTTTGTCGCATGCCTTAGAGGTTGTTGTGAAAGTGTTATGCATCTTCCTTGTTAATAATGCACTTTTAAAGAAAAAAAATTGTACGCTTCCATAGTGTTGCAACTTCCTCTAGGGTTTCGTGGTGGGGCATTACACTATACTCCTGACCACAATCTTAGGATCTGCAATGGTTTTCATGGAAATTTACAAAATTACCATTAGAATACTCCACCCCTTTTCCCAGAGCTCCTCTCATTTCCACACCTAATAGGTTGAACAAACCAGATTTTTATGTCCTTTATATTTTTATTTCATAATTCCTATCCTTTTTTTCCTTGTTTATTTTCTCTCCCTTTGAGCATATTATTTTATTTTACTTTCAATATTAAATAATAAATTATTTTTCTACCTTTCTTTTTCTTTGCATGACTTTTTTTATAGATAAGAGAGTAGTTATATTGATATTTCAAAAAATTACATAACTGACCTATAGGGGCATAAGGTTTTTACTCTTTTCTAGTCTCTATAACAAAGACCCCTACCCAAAAAACACCCACCAGATTGTATAGATGAAGACCCCAAAATTGACCATGCAGGTTCATGCTACCATAAACTAGTATAGAAGGAGACTAACATATACATAACCTATTAGCACTAGAGAACTACATAACTATGATAGTATATAGGTATAAACATACTTTCTAGACACTTTAACATATCCCTGGCCAAACATGAAACATACACTTTAACATACCACCCACCAGCCATTACCAGGCGACATTTTGTTGCACAATGATTCTGAACTCTTGCTTCCAAGTAGATCCCTGCACATGTGTAAGATGAAATTTTTTCTTAAGGAGTGTCACTCCCATTGCAACCAACCTACAATATTCCAGAAATTCCAACCCATGCAATTTTAGGATAAAAGGATAATACTTAATTGTTTCCCCCGAGACCTTGACAAGACCCAAATTGTGAGGTTGAGGGATTCCAACCCCAAGAGTAGTCTCAACCAATGCTTCATCCAAACCAACCAAAAGATCTTTCTTGAAAAGTTTTTACATCAAGATTTTTGCTTCCTACTTGGGAATATTTACTTCCAGAAGACTAGCCAACACTCTGGAAGTGATGTTTGTGTCAACCCGATACCCTTCACCATTGTCCATGAAACCTTTAATTGTAATAAATTTCACAACCACAATGGTGAGGAAGTCTAGTTTATGAAGAATGTGCTTCAGCCGAAGCGTAGTCACTGGGCCCAAAAAATCCATCTGATGCTTATTTCCCAACAACTGAACTAGCATGTCCATGCCTCCTCAAGCCAATTCACTCAGAAACTCTGATAATGAGCATCACCATAAGACTCAACCAAGATGATATTGAATTTAGCCCTTCCTATGACAAATGAAAGTCCCAAGACATCATCAAAAATACAACTCACACTACACACTAAGCATACAGAGGATGGATGTTTGCATCATCGTGAAGAAAGCCTTAATTTTTTGTAAATGATATGAGATTCATTTTACAAAAATCCTTCCCTCGAGCATGTGAGAATTCATAATGAAAAGGCCACTCCAAAACGTTAGATATATTACATTGAGAACCATAATTAACTCGTAATTAATGGAGGCGAGACACGTGAAATCGGGGTTGTCAAAACACAAATTCCAGTGTGGATTGGTTTAACCCACGTGTCACCAAAAGGAAATTTCCACCCATCTTCAGTTTAACGCTACTTACCTAAACATTTCCAAATTTTGAAGGCAATCAACTATCGGTCCAAACATCCCTAGAGAAGTTGATAAACAACCACCTTCGCTGAGTTATCTGACTCTCCACAACTATGTTTATGTAGAGCCAACCACCCAACCACCACTGTAATAATTTTGTCACTCTAAGACAAATATGTCGATGAGTTCTTTGAAAAAGATCCCCTCAACTCCCATATTTGAAAGATTGTCTGCCTCCTGATTGCCTTCTCTTAATGTATGATTTATAGTGTAATTCTTGAAACCTTTAGTAACTTCAATGCATTTTATAACAAAACTCCAAGTTTCCAATTTAACATTTGACTAATAAAAAGGGAGTTTATGACTAATAATGAATCCCCTTCAACCACTATATTGGATAATTTCGATTCTACACAGAGTTTGATTCCAATAAAAGCGTCTTGCATTTCAGCTTCATTGTTGGTACCAATGGATAACAAATTTTCTAATATTCCAACAACTTTACCGCACCAATCCTAACAGTACATCCATATCCAGAGCATTTGGGGTTGCCTCTAGATGTCCCGTCAAATTTGAGCTTATACCAACCCTTTTTAGGAGGATACCACTTCACATTTTTCCTTTCCTCTAATGTTTTTAGGCCACCTTCACCCACAAATGTAGGAACCTTAAGCCCATTCTAATTTTTTTCATAATAGCATCCCTACTAGAAAAGTTGGCATTTTTCCTGCCTAAATCCTCAATTCTCGAGTTGGTCACCTCCACTATACTTGCTTCCACATTTTTAAGAAAGGAGAGAATGAGAAATTCTTCATTTTGAAAGATACATCGATTCCTTTCCTTCCAGACTTCCCAAAGAATTATCGAAGGACTCGTCAGCCAAAGGCCAATAAACAATGCATTTTTGTTGAGGATAGGCCACCCTTTGAACATGCTCAAAATATCACATGGCAAGGTAGTAGACCATTGCCACTTGGCACATAGCCACTGGCACCGCTAGCATCTTGAGGTGAAAGGGTGGTTTAGGAAAATATGATCATTGGATTCTTCATCTTTTTTACATAATACACATCTAGATGGGCCACTATAACCCATTTTCCTGAGCCTATTAGCAGATAAAAATCTACCATGTATTGCAGCCCAAGCAAAAATACCCACCTTAGGAAGGTAATTATTATTCCAACATAGGTCACCAGGTAGACTTGATTTTGTTTCTTGTTGTTTTACCCAAAACTTGTAACCTTCCTGTGCATTATAGTCTCCAAAAGAGTCATGCCATATTAACATGTCTTTACCTTCCCTTATGCATATTAACCTATTGCTCAATACTTCTTCATATGTAGAGGCCACCTCATTACTTAAGCCTAATGCCCTTACACTTTTCCATTGAAACTCATGACAACCATTTACGAAGGAGCAACGTAGATAGTCCCTTACATGACTAGCCCAAGATTGTTTTGTCATTACTAATACTAACACAAGATCACCTTTGTTTACCAATTTTTGGTAGCCATGCCATGAGTCTTTTCAGAAAACGGTCAAACTCCCGTCTCTTATATCCCAGGTGAGATATCCTGAGATTAAATCTCTATTGTTGCATAAGAAATTCCATATTCTTGAGCCCTCGGGGACTGTTCTTGAGGTAAATATACTTGTTTATCCTTCCTCCAAATACTTTTCTTTCATTATTTTCACCCACTTAAGGTCTTGCCTCGCTACAACCTCCAAACCAGCTTTGCCCCCAAAGCCTTGTTCTATAAAATCAATCTTTCCAATCCTGCACCATTCACCTCCCTTGATTTGCATATCTTATCCTAAATTATTAGAGGAAAATTCCTTTGATCCAAGTTTCCTTGCCATAATTTTTTTTTCATTCTTTGATTGATCCTACTACTAGCACCAATAGATAGAGGTAAACATGAAGTCATGCAGATTGGGAGGGCTGCAATTATTGCCTTGATCATTGTGAGTCTTCCAGCCCAAGAGAGGTATTTACCTTTCCAAGAGGACATCATTTTCTCTTTTTTTATCACCAATGGGTCCCAGAGCTTCCCAAGTTGTACCCCAAAGGCTAAAGGCAACCCCAAATATTTGCATGAGAGTTTGTCCTTACTAAATCTTAATATTCTTAGGATATGATTTTCACTTGTTGGTTTTCTAAATAAAAAGAAAAATTCAAAATTTTCAATGTTTACCTAAAGACATAGTATATTTGGCCAAGATCTCTTTGAAATGTCTTGCTTCTCTCTCCCCTAGAAATCCAAATAACATGGTATTGTCAACAAATTGTTGGTGAGTAATTATAAGAATACACCTTGTGATTTGAATCCCATTAATCCTACCTTCTTTCTCCACTTTGGAAATCAATCTACCAAAAGCCTCAGCCATGATGATAAACATAAAGGGAGACAAAGGGTCCCCTTGTCTGTGCCCCCTCAAAGCACCAAGAACCCTTTCAAAGTGTTGTTTATCAGGACTAAGTATCTAGGACAGGTGGTCTAGTTAAAGATCCAATCTATCCAACTAGTATGAAAGGAAAAAAGCCTCTAATACCTTGAATAGAAACCTCCAATTTACTTTTTCGTATGCTTTCTTGATGTCTAGTTTTATCATCATTGATTGCTTTCTTGTTTTTGAAATCAAGTGAATTGCTTCTTGGGCAATAATCGCCTCATCTAAAATTGATCTTCTAGGGACAAACCTTGTTTTTTTGTCGAAGATTATATCAGGGAGGATCTTTTTTAGATGTGAGATTGTATTTTTAATCCATATTATGTTACATGTGCTAGAAACACATGTGTAAGAACAACCTTGTGATACTAGATTAGAGTGACTAACTATGTGTTATATTTTTAGTCGATAAGTTATATATGGTGTGAGATTTAAGCTGAAACTTGTCTCACACCATGAAACAACTCTCGAGTTGTTAAATTGTCAATAGTTTGTTGGTTACTGGTTCCCGTCAATGAAATCAAATCTCACCTTTTCCTTATAGCCGTTGCTTTAATCTACTTGCAATAAGTAAAAAAGCATATATAAATGAAAAGAAAGACAACTTGCACCATTTTTTTCACTTGCCTCCACTCTTCCTATTAATGATAGAAAATATCCTTGCTTTAATGCTTTCAAGTTTACAGATTTCACATATCTTGGCTTTCACTGTGTTAAAAATATGTTCAATCCCACCACCTTTCATCACCACCATATGCTTGAGCTTGGGCATTTCCCCTTTATGGATTTGAATGGACCTTATCTTCAAACCCCTCAACGTCAATGATTGCAATGCAGGAAACACACCGTATCTTCCAAATTTAGAAGGAAATTCCATCAATGTCTCGCAATCTACAATTTCAAGAACCCACAACAATGACAATGCTTCTAGACAAGGGAGGTTCCTCAGGTTACAACAATGGTTCAATAAAAGAAATCATAGCTCTAATAAATCACAAACCCAACAAGGAAGTTCCTGCAATTTCAGGCACTCCTATAGCTCAAGTTTACACAACTCTGTCATGGTCATCATGTCTTTTAGAAGACGCTCTAGCTTTGTCATTCTTAACCAAAGACTCTACATTTTATGCATGTTTCACATTACCCCATTACCTCATCTGAAATCAAAGAATCTTCTTCACTATCAAGATGGAGGCATTTCAGGTTTATCAATGTTTTTAGGTCACTCAGAATTTCAAATTTTCTTTGGATGACACAAACCAAGTAAAAGATAGAAATATGACATAGGTCTCCTCACCATCTATAGTAGGAGTTGTTGATATCTAACATCTGATATCTATTCTCATATTGTATTATTTTCCTTGCACTGAGAGGGCTGAAAGTAAATAGGCAATACGTTATTCTTTATTTGGGGTGTCCAAGATCCCACAAAAAAATGGCATGTTGAGAGTTTAGTTAGTTTCTTTTCAATTGTTAAGAACATTTGTTATGGCCCAAAATACATGTAACATATCAAGGTTGAATCCATACTCTTCGATACAGAAGAAAAAAAAAAATATATATTCATTACAATTTTCTTGTGATTATTTTTTATAATAGTTGCTTGCTTCTTTACAGTTGCATCAATTTACCGCTCCATTATTTTGTTAATATTTAAAAATAAATCATGGTTGTATATACTGTGTTCCTACTTAAAAACATGTAAATTCTAAAAATAATGTCGCTTAAAACTATGTGTACATGTGAAAATATTTTGAATACTTAGGTCTTTTTTCCCTTACTCTTGCCCTTTGGGCAGCCTTGGCCTTTTTCAAAGGCCAAAAATGTGTTTTGCATAATCAACATTGTATTTAGCAGTGAGGATGGTTTTGAAGGTTTATGATAGATGTTTGATTTTTTAATTGTATTTTTTAACATAAAATCTATTTTTTGTAATACCCCTTTGTTTTTATTTTTGCTTCAGACAGTGTCCTACCTTGCTTTGTTTTATTTTCTAGTTGCATCTATACTTTGAGATACTATGACATTTATTATTTGATCACTATTTATAGAGCAATGTGGACTATATGTTGTGGTGTGATGTTACTTTCTTTGATGTTATTATTTGACATGTCTTTGATTAGTATCATGATGATTTGGAATAACATGGTTATTTCACATGAGTATTTTATATATGTTAGAAATGTCAGTTTCGTGATAGTGTATTGGTGAAGGGGACAAAACTGCATCACTTGCTTGCGAGCGCCCTATGATTCTGCGACTTCCTCTTCATGGTGTGTTTATTTATGATGTTTATATACATGTACTATTTATGCCTCTTTTACAGGTTGGTAGGTACAGTGACATCGACTCCACCTGGCTTCACAGGTTTGAGCGTGTCCACCACCCAACGGTTTAGTTGATTGAGAGATAGTAGCTAGGATACTTGTGTCAAGTCTTCACCCTAGTCTCAGTGTGTCATCGCATTTAGTCAGTTTTGCTTGTTAATAAATATTTATTATTGCTTTGAATTATTATGTTAAAATAATTAAAGAGGGAATTTAATGAATTTAATCATTTAAAGTTGATTATTAGATTAATCTTATTTTAATGTTAAAAGCTTTGAATTAATAAATTAAATAATTTAATTTAATTGATAAATTGTTTAACCCTAGGATTATATTGTTTATTGATTAATTAAATTAGTTAATTAAGTTATATTTAAAAAGGGAAATGTTTGTAATTATTAAATATTTTAATTTTGAATTTTGGAGGATTTTATGCAAAATGGGTTGTTAGAGATATTTTGTAAATTTCAACATGTGCTAGAAAAAATTAATGGGTTGGTTAGAGAATTTATTCACGGGAGAAGATTTTGGCTTTGAGAGAGGAAGTGGAAAGCTTCTTCATGGCAGAAGCACGAGATATTTTGCGGTTGGGAAATTGTTTTGAAAATAAGTTTTGTTGTGATTGGTATGGGATCTATATTTTTTTTGGAAGAATTTGTTGTAGGAAGAATTTTTGTATTCTTGCATCTTTAGAAGAAGTTGTTCTTGGAAATTCTTGTTGTGTTCGGGATTGTTGTTGTGATCGGGAAATCATTTTACTCTGGAGGAAGCCATTGTTTGTCTGCAAAAATTACTTGGAGCTATGGAGGAGGCACTGCTTCAGATCTACAAATACTCAAGCATTGGACTATAGGTTCTTTCTTTTGATTCTGTTAAGTTTTTAATTGAAAAGCTTCTAGATTACATCTTCTCTGTAAAATATTGCCTTGTGTTAAAAATTGAATTGTCGTAAATAATTTCTCTGTAGAATCATTTTCTTCTGTAGGTTGAAATTCTTTGTGGAAAACCTTAGCAAATGACAATTTGGTATTATAGTGAGATTAGGGAAACCTAGAAGGAAATGTTTAGGGATCTAGAAGAAATTTTATTTTGTGTAGAATTTTTTTCTTGTAGGTTTGAACTCTCAGGAAATTCTACGTAAAATTGATTTGTGAAGATATTGTTTTGTCTTTTTTTTCCTAAAATTCTTGTTTGAGAAAAGTTAAAGATCCTCTGTATTTGATTAAGAAATTTCACTTGTAAAATATTCTCTATGAAATTTTAATTTTCTGTGATGTCTGTAAAATTTTCTTGTAGAATTCTTTATGGAAATTATTTCTTCAATTTCAACATTTGTTCAATTAATGCTATATAGATATATATATTTTTTCGGAAAAAAATTATTTATTTTTGTGTAATTAGAAATCGTCGTATGACGATTTGAAATCTGGGAATTTCGAAATTAATTAAAGGGGGTTCGAATGTTAGTCTGTTTTTATTTATGTTTTGGTGGGGGTTTATTCCCCCCCCACCGTACCTCCCATTGGAGGGAGCGTTGCCAATGGAAGCGCCCTCCACATAAGTGGAGGGGGTGTTGCCATGGGCAGCGCTGCCACCCAATAATAAAGGGGTTGGCCGACTATAAAAGAGTATAGATCGACGCCCTTACAACCTTTTATGCGTATTCTTTAAATTTTGTCCGCTTTTAATTTGTTTGCATTTCGATTTTTATGAAAAGTGATTTATTTAGATATATATATAATATATATATATATATATATATATATATTTGGTTTATTTATAATTTAAATATGTATATGTATATGTATATATAAATATATTAAATATATATTTAACATTTTATTTTTTTGTAATATATTTGATATATATTTGATATATATATGGCATAAATATAATTATATATAAATATATAATTATGTATATATGTTTAAATATATATTTTCAATAATTTTATTTTAAATTGGTGCATGCATATATGCACAAGCAAAAGAATTGATTTAGTTATCTTTCAGTGAAATTATATTGCTTTTTAAAGTAATCGAGGAAATTGACTTTCTGTAAATTTAGAATTTTCCCTTCTCTGGATGTGAAGAGGTTTTAAGTTTGTTTTAATTAATTGATTTATTAGGGAAATTTTTATTACTGTAGAAAGGAAATGGATTTAATATATCTGAAATTAGTTAATTTCCTGTACGGTTGCCTTTCAAGTTATTTCCTCTATTTTCTTATTTGGGGAAATTGGTATAGAAATGTTTAAGTCTTCCAGCCGTAATATGTAATTGGGGGTTGTGATTTATTTTTGTGTCAACACAATATGTTACCCTTGGATTAGTGCATTTTTTATTGTCAGTGATTACCCAATTTCCACGAAAAGGGATTTGTGCCTCCTTGTTTGGAGTGGATTAGGTTTTGTGTTGCCTCCCTTGTTGGAGTGGATGTTGTATGTGTTTCCTCTTATGTATGGAGTGGGTTATTTTATTTAGTTTTGTGTGCACTATGGTACCCTTGGTGGTTGGTTTGATCTGTGAGTTTTCAAGTAGAAGAGTGGCTTCTGCTAGGCGCGATAGCCCTAAAGAGGTAAACTAGATAACCTTTAGAAGTAGTTAATCAAGTAAAAACATAATTATAGTATTTAGGGGATTGGGTAGTATTTCATATTAAGTAAGATAATTTAGCCTCACTCATAGACTCAAGTGCTCATTTGGGTTTGGGATGAGTGGGAACGCTTGGAATGGCAAAGGTCATCTACCTTGTCTTTTCGAAAGGTATTTGATTTTGCATGAGTGAGTATGGGGGCCAGGGATCAGTTGAGGCTACTAGGATATCCCAAGATGGGGGTCGGGGCCTAAGAAAATCCTCATTGGATATCCCATATCGAGCTGTGTGATGACACTCTTTCTACGACAATCGTTGGTATGTTGGTTTATGTGTATGGTTTTGTTGACATACTTGATTTGTTCATCTTTGAAAGCAATGTAACCCATGTTTAGTGTTGTAGTGTGGTACTTGTGTTTGGTTGAGTCAGTATGTGTCAGCATGTGTCTAGAGGTAGTAGGTTTGTTCTTGTATCCTTGTTGCTATCTCCTAGCATGGGGGGTGGGCCTTCGGGTACCACTTGGTTGGGAGGAACGTACACCCTACACTGTTGGGTCCCCCTTTATCTTCAAATTGTGATGGCGAGATTTCCAGTTGGAGAGCTCATGGATTCCAACATGTTATTTCATACTTTATAATTGTTATAGATGGCTCTTTTATTTTATTACCCCTTAGTTCTATTCAAGGTGGTTTCTTGTATTATGTAACACATTTGTATGAACTACCTCATTCAGGGAATGAGTGATCTAAAATTCATTGATGAGTTAATGTTATATGGAATCTTGATGCATATCTTGTCTTTATGATGTAATTTCATGTATGGAATGTATGAGCATTTATTTCCTTAAGTAGTTAATCATGCTATGAATGTAATTATAATTTATGTTATGGGTTTAAACATAACCTTAGTCTCATAGCCTTAGAGGATGTTGGGGATAGATAGGGAACTTACATGTTTATTATACTTCTAAATAAATAAATAAATTGTGCGATTTCATAGATTATTGTAACTTCCTCTAGGGTTATGTGGAGGGGCATTACACATGGTATCGGAGCTTGGGTTTAACCACTGGGTGCTCTGGGATTATGATGAACCCATAAAGATTTAGTTGTGTAGGTTTGTAAGTGTGTACCTTGTCTAATACCTTTATGTGTTTGTGTAGTATCATGCCTCCCAAGCGCGGATGAGGTAGAGGTCGAGGTCATGGTCGTGTAGGCGGTCATGGAGGGAGTTAGCATGAATCCCCTCCTCATGTTCCACATGTTTTGGATTGTGAGGAGCACCAGGCATCACAAAATGCCCGAGGGGGTGGAGACCAGCAACAAGATCCTTCAAGGATCAAGGGTGAAAAAATGCGTAAGATATTAGAGGAGGCATTAGCTCTCCTTGGACAAAGATAGGGCGGTGATCAGGGTAATCCTAGAGAGAGGGAAGTTCTGATTTAGTCTAAGGCAGACTTCACATTTGAGAGATTTTCTTAGAGCACGTCCACCTATATTTGATGATATGGTAGTGGCCTTGAGGCAGAGACATGGCTTATTGACCTTAATTGATGCTTCGTGATGCACCCATATGGTAGCAATACCAAAGTTTGGTGCGTGATTATGCATCTGAGAGGATTCACGTCCACTTGGCGAAGATTAGAGGAGCAGAAGCTCCAGATAGACATTAATTTTGTGTCATTAGACATATTCCTGGAGAGGTTCAGAGCTTGCTTTCTTTCAAACCACTAGCATCAGTGATGAGTTCCACGCCTTGTGTCAGTTGGTGATATCAGTAGAGCAGTACGAGCATCATTTTTATGAGCTCAAATAGTTCACTGACATTGGATATGACAAGGGCATGCTCGTCCATCATTTTTTCAGGGGCTTAAACGCCTGAATCAACAGAGGTGTGCAGGTTTTCAAACCCAAAACCATGGAGATGGTTGTGGAAAAGGTGAGGTTAGTTGAGGAGAATCTAGCCATGGCACTGGGAGGTCACATAGGAGTTCAGATCGACAATGGATCAGTTGCAAGGTCTAGTGCTTGTGGGGTCAGACTCAGGGAGTTGCACCACCCAAGACTCAGCAGGGACCCTCTCATAGTGGGAAACAACAACAGGTCACATAGGGGAAACGTAAAGGTTTCCAATAGAGGTAGGGGGATAGGAACTGGAGGCATATTAAATGCTTCAACTCTGAGCAACCAATGTAGAGCTCATAGTCCACCTTTAGGGGTAGCGCACAACAATCTCACACACCACTTAGAGGGAGGGCTTATCTGGATGTTTCACATGTGGCCAACAGGGTCATATAGCTAGAATGTGTCCTAACAAGGGCACATCAAGATATACACAGATACCAACAGAATCTGAGCTGACAGCTGGGGATGCAGGCAGAGGGCATCGAGTTTTTGTAGCAGTTGATAACCAATAGGTAGAGCATCAGGGCACCATTGTCGAGACATCTGGTATGTTGTTGGGTAACCTAGTTACCATATTGTTTGATTATGGATCATCAAAATCCTTTATTTCTTCTTTCGTCGTGATGCGATGTAGACTGGGGGCAGTAAAACAAGTTGATAGTTGACAGGTTGAGTTAGCCTCAGGTGCGAAAGTTGCATCACATTCCCTAGTACCAAATTGTAGATTGGATATTGGACCTCTCCATACTACATTAGACCTTCGAGTTATACCATTGGGGTCATATGACGTTGTCATAGGGATGGACTGGTTAGAGGCTCATAGAGTAGTCATTGATTGTCGACGTAAGTCGATTAGATGAATTGATGCATCTGGCAGAGAGGTAGAGTTTTTAGTGCCTCTCCGCTTGGGTCATTGGATCAATTGGGTAAGAGTTTATTCATGTTGGCATGCTGATTTTTTTAATGGTATTATTAATGTTGGCTAATTAGTTATCATAGTTGTTAATTCAAATGTCGTTTAATTAGTTAATTTAACTTAACGACGTTTATTTATATAAGTAAATTTAATTATTACTGAAATATGAGAAAATGATTAAGTATTTAATTAAAGTAATAAATTTAATTGGTAAATTTAAATGTTTGTTGATTTAATTGGATATAGTATTTTAATTGTTGACATTAATATTTTTTTAATTGAAAGAAAGAATGACATTTTCAATTTTAACATTGTGTATTTAATTATTACTTTGATCTATTCGAAATTTAATCAAAAAGAGGTTAAGTGTAACTTTCTAATTTGAAAAGTTGGAACGATTCCACATACAAAGCATGCATAGTTCCTAACTGAATCCCGTAATGAAACTTTATGTTTTTGTGAGATTTTTGATTGATTTTAGTTTAAAAAATGAACTTTTATGGGATATATATTTTTTTCCTTCTAGAAGTTTGGGGGATTCTGTTTTTTTTGGGGGAAAGGAAGTTAAGCAGGGACTGTGGAGAATTTCATTATGAGAGAAAACTCCACCATTAAAAAAAAAGAATCTAAGGACATATTGGGTCTGCACAATACATATTTCTTTCATTGCGTAGAGATATCGTTTGGTGGAGTGGAAGGGGCAATTTATTACTACCGCAATCTTATCAAATCCTAGTCGTGTATTACAGGTAAGGGTATTTTGAATTTAGCTCTTTTATTTCATTTAAGTAGGAAGGTGTATGTTGGAAAATTTAAGGTAATTTTAGAATAGTTAGTTTTTTTTTTTGGAATTCAAATATATTCAACCATCGGGCAGGGAGAGATTTTTCGCTTTCTGGGCATTCCCTTTGCCTTCCAGGCTTCCCCTAGAGAGCTTTGGCAAGTCATGCTCTCTAGAGTCGAGCAAAAGCTTGTTTACTGGATTACCAAGCCTCTTTCTTTGGCTGGTAAATTCCAAGTGTGTTCTAAAATTTTGACAGCCACTCATGTTTACTATTCCTCTTGTTGGGCTCCCTCTAAAGCCGCTTACAGCAAGCTCAAAAATTTGTTGCGGGATTTATTATGGGCTTCCTTTGAAACCCACAAGGGTTTCCATCGTGTTGCTTTGGAGTTTTGTTGCCTCCCTAGGGATTCTAGAGGGCTTGGGCTGCTCTCTACTCAATGACAAGGGACTGCTCTTTGTGTCAAATGGATTATTTGGGCCCTCACAGGAGATGAAGCCTGGAAGATTCTCCTTAGGCATTGCATCCAGTTCAGGTTTCCTACTCATAGACCCACCTAGAAAGGAATAGGCTTTCAAACCCTCCTAGTTATGAGAGAGCCTGTTCAAATTGTTGGAACTTTTGTGGCCAAGAGCATTTGGCAGGCTTGGGAGGCTATAAAGCCTTGGCTCCGATGGGTTGGTGCTGGATTTCATGATGGGTTTTCGCTCAATCAACATAAACTTTGATGGTCTCCCCTTCTTGCTCAAAATGGCCAGCCTCTGGCTAAATTGCCTTAGCTCAAAGCCCTCATATTTAAAAAAAAAGGCATTCAGACCCTGCAACATCCCTTTCACTAACCCACTATGTGTATCATGCAGTGGGATGCTTTTAAAGCCTAGCACAGACTTTAGAACCAAGACCGCATCACCTTTGACGAGCTGGTGAACACCATTTTGGCTGAGATGCTCCATAAAGTCGGCATTTGTGGGCACAAACCTTGGTGAAAGGATTGGAAATGGTTCCCAGACACTCCTTTTAGGAGCTACAAGCCACGGCTTGGCTACAAGTGGCTTTCACCCCATTTTCCTATGATCAACAGTTTAAACCAGAGGTGGCTGCTTAATTCCTCCGCTCATGTCTAGCAGAGGAGATTTGATGCCATTTGGTCTACAAGTGTTAATTCCAAGTTAGCCCACTTTGCTTGGTGTATTCTTTTCCAAGGCTTTCCTGTGGGATCTCAGCCTATTCACTTGGGGGTCCAGGACCCTCGTTGCCCTTTTTGTGGGCATCTAGAAAGCTTCAAGCATCTTTTTTGATTTTGTCCCAGAGCTCAACAGCTTTGGACCTGGATACATGATTTTTTTTGCCATTCTAGCCGAAACCCTTTTCTTGGCATATGGTTCTGCTTGGATATCCACCAAGGATCCCTATTAAATTCACCCAACTTTGGCACACCTTCAGGGTAGAAATCCTCTTCAACATCTGGAAAGACAAAAATTCTTGCATTTTTGCTCATTCTCAATTAGATGTTAATATTTCTCTCTATGCTAAAGTTGTTATTTGCTCTAATGTTCTTTTACAAATTCAAGTGCAAGCTAATAAAGTTGCATTGGAGGTGGCTCACCTATAGGTCCTCTTGGACCACTGGGGCAATGCCCCGTGTGTTGTGGTTCGGGCCCCTGACTCGCCCTCTTCCTCCTGCGGCCGATCCCAGCCCCCTGCCCGGTGGGACTCTCGCCCTCCTCAGCGTGCTCGCTCTCCTCCGCCATGGGTTGCTCAGGGGTGGCCTTCTGGTGGTGCGATTGGGAGCGGCAGTGGCAGTTTTGGGTGGCCTTCTAATACTCCACCTACTTCTACTTCTGGATGGCCTGCCAGTGGTAAAAGTTTTCTGTGGTTGGTGCTTGCAATCTCGCCCCGACGCGAAGAAGAAGAAGATAAGGATAAAGATAAAGATGATGATGGTTGGGGTGCTCCTCCTGACGTCACTCCAGACCCCGCTAATGTATGGGGAAAAAATATGGATGACAGAGACCCCCCGAGCTTTGCTGGCACTGCTCTAGCTGCTTAATGACTTGTTTGATTTAATAATTTATGCTTTTAGACTTCTGGGCTCGACCCATGTGATCTGTTATTATGTTTTTTTCTGGATGTTGCCTATGTGACTACCGGGGTGTATCTTCTTACCACCTTCTTTTTTTTGTGAACATGTATTCTTATCTTTAAATTAATATAGATATCTACCTATTCATCAAATATATATATATATATATATATATATATATATATTCAACCATAGGTGTGAATAGATGTCCATACTTGCACTGAGAAATTGGGTATAAAACCTGACAATTATATTTGCATGAAAGTCTCTCAGACCAAGGAATAAGTATATTATGTGCATATTCTTCAATCTTCATTCTACGAGAACACTTTTATTCGAGGTATTATGTTGAGCATTGTATCAACATTTCAACATGCATTCCTTCAGAACTATTGCATCTATAGCTTCTAATAAGTTCAATTTCCAAACATGCCTGATGGTCGTTCATACCATGTACCTGTAAATCACTTAAAATTTCTAAAACCTTTTTCATCTAATAGAATCTATGCACTTGTGTGTCCCACAATCATTGTATTTCATAAAATTACACTCAATTTCTCTAATTAGATCTATTTTCAATTTAAAATTTGTTCGAATATCTGGACAATGGCTTCATTATTATCTCATCTAAAATTATTGTGCGAACAGGAAAATGTTGTCATTACTATTTCATAATCCGTTGGATTCCATTCAGATTAGTTATATTTGAATCAATTTAGATCGGTATGACCTCATATCTTGCTAATCCATTGCATAAATTGTGTCCTATCTCTGTTGGGTGCTGATTCATTTCAATTTCAATGACATAATATTATGGGGTATTTGGTGGTTGTGCTTCATGCTTGGAAAATTCAATTTAGGAGTATTCAAATTTGTATGCTATAAGTTAGAAACCAATATTACTTGTGCATAAGTTAGATACCCAACATTCAATAAAATATATATATATATATATATATATATTTTTGATGTGTTGCATATTGTTTGATCATATGGGTAATATGGGTAATTTGATGAATCCAGATTATCTTTGGCATTTGATGTTTATCGCATTTTACTCTTGGTAAATAATGGATGTTTTCAAATGTCAATTCTTTGGCGAAGATTATGAGAAAGCGAAGTTGGCAGCTAGAGGGTTGCGCCAACCCTAGTCACGGAAGATGTGAACAGAAAGCTTATGAAGACCTTGCAACGGGATCTCTATTCGGCCTTGGGTATCTCTTCAGGTACCTATTACAACACTTAAAACAAACAGGTTTGTTTAAACTTTAATACAATAGTTCGATAAAATTACCTTAGTCAAAATATGCATTTCATGGTTAGTAGATTCTTTCTTTGGTATAGGTGAATTATGGGGTACATGGTGGGTAGTATAATGGACTTTGATCGAGATCCTCATATCTTTCTTTTATATTTAATCTTTTAATTTTATGATTGATAAAATAGTATAAGGAAGTTGTCACTTCTATTTATAGAGTCTTGCAATTTAAATGCATGTCATAAGAACTTAACTCTAATAGATAATTTAGTGGTCTCTATGGTCTTGATTTTACACTTGTAGTTTAAGTTTATATAGCATGTTAGTTATTCAATGATTTCATTATGATTAGAGAAGGATAGAATATATATATATATAAATCGGAATATTGTTAGTAGCAAGTTGTGTGTAATAAGAGGTAATTAGTTATAGTTTATGTTTATATTGGATCTTTAATTATTATGAGATTTCATAGTAGATATATATAATTAAATTAAAATGATGGTTTATATATATCCTTGAATCTTAGTGTCTTAACGAAATGTAAATGATGTTTTGTTTACCCTTTGGGAGTTTGTACTCTTGTTGTGTTTTGTTTATGTATTGTGAAGTTTTGAAAATATGTTCTTCTATGTTGTTTAATTATTTCAATGGAGTTCATAATGAGTATATTGATAATGGATAGATGATTAATTAAATGTTCTTTAAAGTCATTCTTTAAATGTGCCAATGGGGTTTATAAATGAATTGTAAATATTGTAGTTTATCTATATTATATGATTTTAAAATGATGAACTTATATTTATATATAATTGTATGGTATGAATATTGATGTGAAGGTTTTCAATAATTAAAATATAATTAAGTAAAAAGGTTGATATTTCAGTTGAGAAAAGACAAGTATTAGAGTCGAAGCAATTGTAGTTTTCCTTAAGTGTTTCTCTAGAAAATTCATTTGGATTCTTTAATTGTTATATTGTTATGTGTTAGTGCATAAGTGAATTCCCTTGAGTCAAAAGGCTTCAACCATTACTACATAGAGAAAATATAAAGAGTTTATTTATTTTTATTATACCTTAGAGTACCATAAATCAAGTATTTAGTTATTGGATGATAAATATTTACGTTACTAACGTTCTTATTTATTAAAGTGAAAGTTTCTTGATTATTATTATGTTAATATTTATATATAATGGAATTACTGTTGAGAATAGTCTAGGTGCTATTAGCCCATTAAGTTTGTTTTGCTTATAATGTTTTGGTGTTCTCTTTATTTGATTAAAAACTTGATATCATTCTAAGTTCATTAAATATTTCTTAGATAAAGGTGGTAGATATTACTTTTATTATTTTAAAGTGCCCTTAGTAGAAATAATTCATCATTTAAAGGTTCTAGAATATAAAAATGTGTTTAGCTAATGTTGCAATTTAATATAAGGGTTTTGTAGTAATTAGTATATTGAAGGTGGTTGTTTAATTAATGATATAGTATAAATTAATCTATTGTTTGAACTAAGTGGATAAGTTAAAGCGAGTGATAAGAAAGTGAAAATAATGCTTTAATTAAGAAGGTATTCCTGAGCATAATGTTATAGATGTGTTTTAAATATAATTATTTGCAATGATTAATGTCTTAGTTAAAGAATGATTTACATATTCCTTATAATCTATCATTTGTAGGTATTAGTAAAATGATTTATGTTATTAGATCAAACCTTGTGTTTCCATTTCATAATTGAAATATTGGATTGGATTTGAGTTAATGATTGAGGGGTTTAGTAGTCTGTTTGTGGATGTGATAATCCTTTTATTTTTTATTTATTCTGAGGATGAGTTAAATGACGTTTCGTGTTGGATTGATTCACTTTTTTATGGGCTTTGAGTTACGGGAATCCGTGTTTTAGATCCCGTCATTGGGCAAATGCTTACTTACCTCCACAGGCTAGGGGAAGTTGTGCATTGCGCATTTGTTGTTGCACTTTTTAATCTATCCTTTTACCTTGTAAATTTGTGTATGGGTAGTACCTCCTTGTGTTATGAGTTTTGATACTTTACATGGTCACATGATGGTCATGTGTCATGTGTATTATTTCAAAGAATGCCCTTATTTTTTGAGATTCGAGGTACACCCTTTTACTTATCTTTGGTTTTTGGGTAATCTTAGGGGAGAGTGGCTCTTCATGGGGGCCGGTGTGCAAGTGGTCATCCATGGAAGAGTTACCTTAAATAAGTGATAACCTAATTAATGTATCTAGTGGGTTGGGTTAGTTAAAACATAACAAAACTTAAAAATGCACCTCACCCCTGTCGTTAGTGCTCTCAAAGGCTAAGGATGGGTAGAAGACCTGGTTGATAAGGTCATTGCCTTGTCACCACAAAAGGTAAGTGGCTTTGTATGAGTCACCCTATGGGGCGACACCTTGAAATAGGTTGTATGGTTGACCATAGATGGAGGTGGCTCCTAGTGTTAGGTAGTCTAGTTAATCCACATTGATGGAGGTGGCTCCTAGTGTTAGGTAGTCTGGTTAATCCATGTAAGGCCATGCAATGACACTCTCCCACTGTGCCCGTTGTTTTCCCTTGCTCTTGTTATCTCTGGAGTATTATTGTTGTTGTTATGTTTTAATGTGGTTTTTTGTGGTGTGGTGTTAGTCCTATATATTTTTATTTTACCTTGTTGGATGGGGGTCCTCTTGTCATCTCCTAGCATGGGGGGTGTTCCTTCGAGTTCACATGGTCGGGTGGAACATGCTACACAACCATTGGGTTCCCCATCAATGATTGTGGTGCTGCGGAGATGTACTCGTTGTAGTGATCTCAAAGATTCACTCGAAGGAGGATTGTACCTTATTATATATTAAATTCTTCATTATTGCATTCTTCTAGATTATGATGTACACTTCCCATTTTTATAAGGGAAGCAGATTTGTAATGTAATACCGGTTCCTTAATGTGTTGTATCTGTGGAAATAAGTTCCATGAATGTAATAATGAACTTGGAAGTTTTAATGTGATATTATGATATTCGTATATTTATTTATCTATCTTATTTATGATTGGATGTATGTTGTATATTTATGTTGTTCTTATTCATGCTTCTATTATTAATTTAATTTAGATTTGTTTAATTTTGTTGTTGGTTGGGTTCATTTCGAGTAGCACACCATGTTACCCCATGGGACTATATGGTTGTCATATGGTTTATATTAATGTTGATTATTACATAATTAGGTTTAATGTAATTGTTAAATATAAAAAAAATAAATTATTGTTAGTAGTTGTGTCCTATGGGGTTTGCGTGGCGGGGCGTTACAGAGTTAGTGGGGGTACAGAGGCCTATTTCCTTGAGGATTATCTCAGCTATGCAGCTGTGAAGGTGTGTGTGACAGGGATGTCAATTATTTGTTGTTATAGTGGATGATTTGGACTTAGTAGATGGAGAGGAGAAAGTCTCTCTCAATAGTCACCCTATTCTTCAAGAGTATTTTGATGTCTTTCCAGACGAGATTCTAGGAATGCCACCTCAGTGTGAAATAGACTTTGAAGAACAACCTAGTACTTGGATCGAAGCCCATTTCATGAGCTCCTTACCGCATGACCACTCAGGAGCTGAAAGAGCTTCACTTGCAGCTTGAGGAGTTATTAGCAAATGGATTCATTCACCCTAGTGTTTCCCCATGGGGAGCACTAGTGATCTTCATGAAGAAGGAGAATGGTTCAATTTGATAATGTATTGATTATAAAAATTTGAACAAAGTGACTATAAAGAATCGATATCCGCTACTTAGGATTGATGATTTGTTCGATCAGATCAAGGGTGCTACGATCTTTTCAAAAATTGATCTTAAGTCGAGATATCATCAGCTTCGTATCTTCGATTCAGACATCCATAAGATGATGTTTCAAACACTATATGGTCACTACGAGTTCACTATAGTACCATTCGGGTTAACAAATGTGCCTTCAGTGTTCATGAGTCTGATGAACGGGGTTTTCCGTACGTATCTCTAAGATAGATTCATCCTTGTGTTCCTAGATGACATTTTGATATACTCCAGAAGAATGGAGGAACACGAGGAGCATTTGAGGTGGGTGTTGTAGTGCTTATGGGATAATCAGTTGTATGCCAACCTGTCAAAATGTGAATTCCTTAAGATTGAGGTCAAGTACCTTGGTCATATGATCTTAGGAGAATGTATTTCAATGGATCCTGCAAAGATCCAAGCAATCTTAGATTGGCCTGCGCCCATGAATGTGGTAGAGATACGTAGCTTTATGGGGCTAGTAGGTTACTACAGGCGATTTGTGCAGGGATTCTCGAGGATAGGGAATTATATCACCTCCCTTCAGAGGAAAGGGAAGAGGTTTGTGTGGCTAAAGCAGTGCGAGATAGTGTTTCAGACTCTTAAGGAGAAATTGACCAATGCACCAATACTCGTGATACTTGATCCTACTAGAGATTTTTCAGTCTATACAGACATGTCCTTGGAGGGATTAGGAGTAGTGTGATGCAGGAGGGTCATTTCATAACATATGAGTCATGAAAGCTCAAGGATCATGAGCTGAACTACCCTACACATGATCTTGAGTTGGTAGTAGTTGTTCATGCATTGATGAGATGGAGGCATTTCCTTCTTGGGCACAGGTTTGAGCTATAGAGTGATCACAAGAGTCTTCAGTATATTTTCACATAGCCTAACCTTAATTCTAGGCAGAGGTGTTGGATGGATTTTCTCTGTGAATATGACTTCGAAGTGAAATATATCCAGGGAAAGGAGAATTTTGTAGCCGATCCACTCAGTAGACAGAGACATGAGTTATCTGAGTTGACTCTTATTGTAGACTTGCGGAGTCGGATTCTTTTTGCTCTTCCAACAGACAGTTGGTACCAGGAGGTTAGGATAGAGATAGAGGCAGGTAGATCTCTTAAGGGTGGGTACTTAGGATACTCTCTTGATTCAAATGGGATATTGAGGCATATGGGACACATATACATTTTATCATCAGGTGATCTTTGTACCTTAGTTATGAATGAGTCACACTGTGCACCTTATTCAACCCATCTAGGGGTGAAGAAGATGCATGCAGATCTACGAAAATTATATTTATGGGCAGGAATGAAGCGTGATATCGCAGATTATGTGTCAAGATGTATAGAGTGTCACTAGGTGAAGGCTTAAGACCAACACCCAGTAGGGATTTTGCAACCGCACTTAGTGCCAGAGTGGAAGTGGGACATGATCTCATTGGATTTCATTGTTGGTTTACCCAACTCTTCGAGATGACATGATGTGATTATGGTGATAGTTGATAGGTTGATGAAGGTAGCACACTTCTCACCTATACGCTCATCCTATAATGCATCATCCATAGCCAGAGTGTTCATGGAGGATATAGTGAGGTTGCACAGTATTCTGCATCGAATCATTTCTAACAAGGATCCAGTGTTTACCTCAACTCTTTGAACTTCATTACAGCATGTGATGGGGACACAATTGAACTTTAGTTCAACTTATCACCTAGAGATAGAAGGATAGACTGAGAGGGACAATTAGATCCTCGAGGACACGTTGCGTATGTATGTGATGGATCAATAGACGCGATGCGAGGATTATCTCTATTTGGTAGAGTTTGTGTACAACAACAGTTTTTAGAGTTCTATCGGTACGCCTCCATTCCAAGCATTGTATGGGCGACCATGTCGCACTCCCTTGAGTTGGGATCTACTGGAGGATATAGTACTTTTGGGTCCTGAGATGTTACAAGATATGGAGCAGCAGGTGGTTCAAATTAGAGAGCATTTGGTGGTAGCTCAGGATAGGTAGAAGAAGTATGTGGATGCACATGGGTGGATCGATAGTTTTTTGTAGGAGGGAACGTGCATGGAAATGGGTAGCAATTTCATGGACAAATTACTTTTTCATCCCAAAATAGAGAAAACGCGAACGTGTTATAGTAAAATGCGCTCGCGTTATGGCTTGGTAATGACTAAGCCTAACGTGGGTGTGTTAAAACGTGAGCGCGTTATAACGTGCTCGCGTTATGGTTTAAATTTCAAAAAATGCGTGCATTTTGAGTTCAAAAATTGTGCATTTTTAGAAATCAAAAAAACATTTCCAAAACATGAGCGCGTTATAACGCGCTCGCATTTTTGTCTACATTGAAAAAAAAATCTTCTCTTTTTCTTGTCTCTTTCTTCTTGTTATCTTTTAGGGAAACTATATACATGAAATAAACATTTAAGTATAAGTTGACATTTACATATGGACATTTACTTTCTTATACTTTAAGTTATATTTCATGTATATAAGAAAGATGTTTGAGAGTGGTTTTAGATCTCTAGGAGTTACAATGCAAATTCTAGTTTTTGGAAGATCTCAAAAATTTCAGACTTAGTCAAATTTTAGTAATCAGCATGTCAAATTTCAGTAATCAACAAGTTATATCATCTTTCTCTCTCTATCTCACACATTTTTTATCCCTTATGCTCTCAACCTCTCTCACACACTCTACCCTTCCCTCTATACTTCTATCTATCTAGCCTCTCTCTCCCCCTCCATCCATCCCTCCTTTCCTCCTTCCCTCTTTTCCTCTAATTTTCTCTATCTCCCCCTCTCTCTCTTCCTTCCTCCCACCCACCTTCCCTCTCTACTTCAATCTATCTAACCTATCTCTCACTACCTCTCTCTCTCCCTCCCTCCTCTATCTCTTCCTTCATCCCAACCACCTTCTCTCTCTACTTCTCTCTGTCTAACCTATCCCTCTCTACCTATCTCTCACCCTCCCTCCTCTCTCTCTCAATCTCTCTACCTTCCTCCTTCCCTCATCTCTCTCTTATTCTCTTTATCAAACTTCTCTCCCTCTATCCCTCCCTCCTCCCCTCTCTACTTATATCTCTCTCCCTCCCTCCTCCCCCCTCTCTATCTCTCCTTCCCTATATACTTCTCTCTACTTCTCTCCATCTCTACCTCTCTCTCCCTTATTCCTTCTCACTCTCCCTCTCTCCCTCTCTCCCTCTCTCTTATTCTCCAAACCTTCCTCCTTCCCTTTGTGTTTCTCTCTCTCACACACTCTCTCCCTCCGCCATCTCTCTCTTTGGTTTAGGCTTTATGGTTTATGGTTTAGGGTTTAGGGTTTAGTATTTAAGGTTTAGGCTTTATGATTTATGGTTTATGGTTTATGGTTTAGGGTTTAGGCTTTATGGTTTATGGTTTAGGCTTTAGGTCCAATCCCCTCTCTCTCCCCCTCTCTCTTAGGTTTATCCCTCCTTCTATCCCTCCCACCCCTCTCTCTCTCTTAGGTATATCTCTCTCTTAGGTCTCTCCCTCTCTCAAGTCTCTCCCACCCTAATAAGAGAACACACACACACTCTCTCTCTCTCTCAGGTCTCTCCCTCCCACCTCCTTCCCCTCTCCTCAAGTATCTCCCTCCCACCCTAACTAGAGAACACACACACACTCTCTAAGTCTCTCTCTAAGGTCTCTCCCTCACCCCCCCCCCTCTCTCTCTCTCTCTCCCTCTCCCACTCCCTCTCTCCCAGTTCTCTCCCTCCCACCGCATCTCCCTCTCTCAAGTATCTCCCTCCCACCCTAACTAGATAATATCTCCCTCTTCCTCTTAGCCCCTATATCTCAAGTCTCTCTTTTCCACCCCATCTCCCTCTCTTATCCCCTCTCCCTCTCTCAAGTCTCTCCCTCCCACCCTAACTAGAGAACTCTCTCTCAAGTCTCTCCCTCGCACCCTAACTGGAGAACTCTCTCTCAAGTCTCTCTCTCTCCCTTTCTTAAGTCTCTCCCTCCTATCTCCCTCTTTGCCTCTCCCCCTCTCTCCCTCTCTCTTAGGTCTATCCCTCCCACCCCCTCCCTTTCTCTCAATTCTATCCCTCCCAACCCCTCCCCTTCTCTCAAGTCTCTCCCTCCTACCCCACCTCTCTCTCAAGTATCTCCCTCCCACACCCTCCCCCTCTCTCAAGTCTCTCCCCAGGCTAACTAGAGAACACACACTCTCTCTCTCTATCTCTTTTGTTTCTCCCTCACACCCCCTCAGTCTCTCTCCATCTCTATCTATCTCTATCTCTCTCTCCCTCTCTATCTGTCTTCCACTCCCTGTTTATCCCTCTCTCTCCCTACCACCTCATCTCCATATCTCAGGTGTCTCGCTCCCACCCTAACTAGATAACTCTCTCTCTCTCCCACTCCATCTCCCTCTCCCAAGTCTCTCCCTCCCACCATAACTAGAGAACTCCATCTCTCTATCTCTTTGGCCTCCCTCTCACACCCCCTCTTCCTATCTTAAGTCTCTCACTCCCAACCTAACTACATAACTATATATCTCCCCCCTCTCTCTCCATCTCTACCTCTCTTTCAACTCTATCCCTCCCACCCCCTCACCCTCTCTCAAGTCTCTCCCTCCCACCCTAAGTAGATAACACACTCTCTTTGTCATGTCTCTCCATCTCACCCCTCCCCCTCTTCTCAAGTCTTGCCCCAACCCTAACTAGAGAAATCTCTCTCTCTACCCTCTATCTCTCTCCCACTCATATCTCTTGCTCTTGGTCCCTCTCTCTCAAGTATCTACCTCCCACTCCCTCTCCCTCTCTTAGGTATCTTGCTCTCACTGACTCCCTCTATCTCTCTCCCCTCTACCCTTAAACTTAAACCCTTAACCCTTAACCCTTAAACCCTAAACCCTTAAAACCTCTACTCTTAACCCTCTACCCTCTATCTCTATCAAGTATCTCCCCCTACCCCCTCTCCCTCTGTTAAGTCTCACTCCCACTCACTCCCTCTCTCTCAAGTATCTACCTCCCACCCTCTCTCCCTCTCTCAAGTCTCTCTCTCTCACACACACACTCACTCCCTCTATCTCTCTCCCATCTACCCATAACCCTCTACCCTAAACCCTTAACCCTTAACCCTTAAACCCGAAACCCTCTACTCTTAACCCTCTACTCTCTATCTCTCTTAATTATCTCCCTCCTACCCCCTCTCCCTCTCTCAATTCTCTCACTTACTCAATCCTTCTATCTCTCTCCCCTCTAACCCTAACCCTCAACCCTCTACCCTTAACCCTTAAACCCTCTACCCTAGCTTTCCAATTAGGCAAAATTGGGAATGCAGTTTTAGGTATAGGTTTCAGGGTATAGGTTGAAGGATTAGGGTTGAGGGTCCAATATATATGGTAGAGGGTAGAGGGTTCAGGGTTCAGGGATTAGGGTAGAAATTTTACTTGATTTTAAGGGTTTAAGGGTTGAGGGTATAGGGTTAAGGGTAGAGGGTAGAGGGTAAAGGGTTTAAGGGTTTAGGATTTAAGGTTTAAGGTTTAAGGGTTAATGGTTTAGGGTTGAGTGTTTAAGGGTTTAAGGGTTGAGGGTATTGTGTTAAGGGAGTATGGAAGAGAGGGAGGGATGGATGAATGGAGATATGGAGGGAGAAGTGAGATAGAGAGAAGTAGAGAAGATGAGGGATGGATAGAGATAAATGATGGTTGAAGATACAATCTATAAGGTAGAGGGGAGAGAGATAGAGGAATTGAGTGAGAGAAGGTCTAGGCCTGAGAGAGGGAGGGAAACAGGAGGAGAAGACTTGAAGAAGAGAGAAGAGGGAGGAGTGGGAGAATGAAGGATAAGGGGTTAAGGGTAGAGGGTAGAAATTAAGAGAGTTTAAGGAATTTAGGGTTTTAGGGTTAAGAGTTAAGGAGTTTATGGTTAGGGTAGGGGAGAGAATAGAGGAGTATTTGAAGAGAGAAGTCCTAAGAGGAGGAGAGAGGAGATAGGAATGGGTTGAGAAGCGAGAGTGAAGAGTGGGAGAAGATAGAGGAGGGAGGGATTAAGGAGTATTAGAGGGTAGAGACCCCAAGGGTAGAGGGTATTATAGATTACAAGGGTTTAGGGTTAGGATAGAGGGTTAAGGGTTTAAGAGTTTAGGGTTTAAGAGTTAAGTTTATAGGGTAGATGGTTTAGAGTAGAGGGGAGAGAGATAGAGGGAGTGATTGAGTGAGATACTTGAGAGAGGGAGAGGAGGTAGGAGGGAGAGACTTGAGAGAGAGAGAGAGAGAGAGAGGAAGGGAGTGGGAGGGAGGTAGAGGGAGGCAGGGTTAAGGGTAGAGGGTTTAATTTTTTAGGGTTTAAAGGTTAAGGGTTTAGGGTTTAGGCTTAAGGATAGAGGGGAGAGAGATAGAGGGTAGAGGGTAGAGTTTTTAAGGGTTTAGGGTTTAAGGGTTAAGGGTTTAGGTTAAGGGTATAGTGGAGAGAGATAGAGGGAGAGAGAGAGAGAGAGGGAGTGAGTGAGTGAGTGAGTGACTGAGTGAGAGACCTAATATTCCCTCTCTAATTCTCTCTATCTCACTCATCTCTCCTTCCCTCCCTCCCTCTCTAATTTTCTCTATATCCCCCTCTCTCTCCTTCCCTTTATACTTCTCTCTATCTCAACTCTCTTTCTCCCCCTCTCTCTCCCCCTCTCTCTTCCTTTCACCCACCTTTTCTCTCTACTTCTTGCTATCTAACCTATCTCTCTATACATCTTTCTCTCTCCCCCTCCTTCCCTCTCAATCTCTCCACGTTCCTCCTTATCTCTCTAATTTTCAGCTCCATTACAAATCTCTCCACCTAGACCTCTCTCTATTTTTGTCTCACCTCTCTCTCCATCCCTACCTCTCCCTATATCTCTCCTTTCATATCTACTTCTCTCTACCTAGTTGTCCCTCTAGATACCTATTTCTCTCTCCCTCCTTGCCTCCTCTCTCTCAATATCTCCACCTTCTTTCCCTCTCTAATTCTCTCTCTATCTCTCTCCTCCCTCTCTACTATCTCTATCTCTCCCTCCCACCCCCTCTTTCTATCTCTCCTCTCTCCCTCCCCCTCTTTCTATCTCTCTTTACCTTATCTCTACCTATATCTCTCTCCTTCTATCTATCTCAACTATCCATATTTACCTATCCCTCCCTCCTCTCTCTCTTCCACCAAAATTTACTCTACTTCTCTTTATCTAGCCTACCCCTATATACCTCTTTTTCTCTCCCTCTATATTTCCCTCTCTCAATCTATCTACCTTCCTCATTACGCCTCTACTTATCTCTATCACCTCTCTCTATCTCTCTCCCCTCTACCCTTAACCCTTAAAAACCTCTACCCTCTATCTCTCTCTCACTCCCTCTCTCTCTTTCTCTCTCTCTATCTCATGTCTCTCCCTCCTACCCACTCTCCCTATCTCAAGTCTCTCTCTCTCTCACTCACTAACTCACTCACTCACTCACTCCTATATCTCTCTGCTCTACCCTTAGCCCTCTACCCTTAACCGTTAAACCCTCTACCCTCTATCTCTCTCCTTCTCGCTCCCTCTCTCTCTCAAGACTCTCCCTCCTATCCCCTCTCTCTCTCTCTTAGGTCTCTCACTCACTCACTCACTCCATCTATCTCTCTCCCCTCTACCCTTAACCCTTAATCCTTTATCCTTAAACCCTTAAAACCTAAACCATTAAACCATTTTACCCTCTACCCTTAACCCTAAACCCTAAACCCTTAACCCTTAAACCCTAAACCCTCTACCCTATACCCTTAACCCTCCCTCCCTCTATCTCTCTCTCTAGTTCAAAAAATTCATTAAAAAACCCTAAGTTTTTCTCATTTAAATTTAATATTTTCCATCAACATATTAAATTTGTATTCATTTATACCCTATACTTTCCTTTACCATTGTTCAAAAAGGCTAAAAAATGACTTATATCCTATACCGCTGCCCTAAACCCTTTAAATTTTTCTCCGTACCGCTTTACTGCGGATAGCCTTCAAACAATCTACGGTTGTGTGGTAGACGGTTAGCATGGCAGTCATCAAACAACCACCATTATATCACGCGTAGTAAAATCTATACCCGCAGTAATGCAGTAAACTTTGTATGCGGCCTTTATTATGTTTACTGCTATACCACAGTCGTTATCTTTCTACTCAACGGTATGGCGGTCTTAATCATCAAGGTCTTCTCCCGACTCTTACCGCGCTACTGCGGTCTCCTTATAGACTATCCGCGGTACCGTGGTAGCCGTCTTTCTGCCTGCCTTGACCTTCTAATGATAGTTTACCATAGTCACCGCGGTCACCATTCTCACCATGTGTGGTACTGCGGTGACTGTCTGCATTGTTGTCGCATCGGTGACTTACTGACCACCGCGATACCGTGGTCTATGTTTAGACTGTGTGCGGTGGCATGGTAAACATTTTGTGACTAATCGTTTACCCACCGATTGTTTTTGCTGACCGTTATCGCCGCCTTCTAACTGCTACCATGACCCTTGAGATTACCCTTTGCGGTGCAGCGGTAAGGGTTCCCTTGACTGCTCTTTACCGCTATACTGCTGGATGGTTTGTGGGAAGCCGCAGTTGGGCGGTGAATAGGATATGAAGTGATCACTAAGGGAGCAGTAGAGGTATAAAATGTATGAACATTTTTAGAAAGGGGAGAAATGAATTTTAAAGGAAAAGATAGGAAAATAATGAGAAATTAAATGGGGGTAAGGTGGTAAATGAAATATTATGAAAAGATAGGAAAGTAATGGATATAAATGAATAAAATCCTTTAGGGTATTGATGGAAAATTTAGGTTCAAAAGGGAAAATCATTCAGGTTTCTTTAATGAATTTTTTTTTGGGTTCTAATAGGGTAGAGGGTTTAAGGGTTTAGGGTTAAGCGTAGAGATGAGAGAGAGAGAGAGAGAGAGAGAGAGAGGAGGCAAGGAGGGAGAGAGTAATAGGTATAGAGGGACAAATATGTAGAGAGAAGTAGATATGAGAACAAAGTTAGAGGGAGAGGTAGGGATGGAGAGAGAGGTGAGAAAAAAATAAAGAGAGTTCTAGGTAGATAGAGGTGGGAGGAGATAAAGAGAAGTAGAGGGTAGATTTAAGGGTAGAGGGTAGAGTTCTTAAGGGTTTAAGGGCTAAGGGTTTAGGGTTTAGAGTTAAGGGTAAAGGAGAGGGAGATAAGGAGTAAGTGAGAGAGAGAGAGGGAGGGAGTGGGAAAGTGATGGAGGGTAGGGGGTAGAGGGTAGAGGGGAGAGATATAGAAGGAGTGGATGAGTTAGAGAGAGAGAGAGGAAAGAAGGTAGAGATATTGAGAGAGAGGAGGCAAGGAGGGAGAGACAAATAGGTATAGAGGGACAAATAGGTAGAGAGAAGTAGATATGAAAGTAGAGATAGAGGGAGAGGTAGGGATGGAGAGAGAGGTGAGAAAAAACAAAGAGAGGTCTAGGTAGATAGCGGTGGGAGGAGATAAAGAGAAGAAGAGGGTAGAGTTAAGGATAAAGGGTAGAGTGTTTAAGGGTTTAAGGGCTAAGGGTTTAGGATTTAGAGTTAAGGGTAAAGGAGAGAGAGATATAGGGAGTTAGTGAGAGAGAGAGAGGGGGAGGGAGTGGAAAAGCGATAAAGGGTAGAGGGTTAAGAGTTAATGGTAAAGGGTAGAGGGTAGAGGGTAGAGGGTAGATGGTAGAGGGTAGAGGGTAGAGGGTAGAGGGTAGAGGGTTAAGGGTTAAGGGTAGAGGGGAGAGAGACAGAAGGAGTGAATGAGTGAGAGAGAGAGAGACTTGAGAGAGAGGAGAGTGAGGGAGGGAATTGGAGATAGATAGAGGGTAAAGGGTAGAGGGTTTAATGGTTAAGGGTTAAGGATGGAGGGAATATAGATAGAGAGAGTGAGTGAGAGAGAGAGACTTGAGAGAGGGAGAGGGGGTAGGAGGGAGAGACTTAAGAGAGAGAGAGGGGAAGGGAGTTGGAGAGAGATAGAGGGTAGAGGGTAGAGGGTAGAGTTTTTAAGGGTTTAGGGTTTAAGGGTTAAGGGTTAAGGGTTTAGGGTTAATGGTATAGTGGAGAGAGATAGAGGGAGATAGAGAGGGAGGGAGTGGGAGAGAGATATAGGGTAGAGGGTAGAGGGTTAAGGGTAGAAGGGAGAAAGATAAAAGGAGTGAGTGAGAGAGATAGAACTAGCAGAGGGAGAGGGGGTAGGAGGGAGAGACTTGATAGAGAGAGAGATGGAGGGAGGGAGTGGGAGATAGATAGAGGGTAGAGGGTTAAGGGTATATTATAGATTTTTTTAGGGTTTCGGGTTTAAGGGATAAGGTTTTAGGGTTTAGGGTTTAGGGTTAAGGGTAGAGGGGAGAGAGATAGATGGAGTGAGTGAGTGACTGAGAGACCTAAGAGAGAGAGATTGGGTAGGAGGGAGTCTTGAGAGAGAGGGTGGGATAAGGGAGAGTCTATATATCTCCCCTCCCTCCCTCTCTCAATTATCTCCCTCTTACCCCCTCTCCCTCTCTCAATTCTCTCTCTCTCTCAGTCACTCCCTCTATCTCTATCCCCTCTACCCTTAACCCTAAACCCTTAACCCTTAAACATTGAACCCACTACCCTCTACCCTTAACCATCCCACCCTCTTTCTTTCTCCCAAGTCTCTCTCTCCTACCGCCTCTCCCTCTCTTAGGTCTCTATCACTCACTCACTCCCTCTATCTTTCTCCCATCTACCCTTAACCCTTAATCCTTTATCCTTAACCCTTAAAACCTAAACCATTAAACCCCTTTACCCTCTACCCTTAACCCTAAACCCTAAACCCTTAACCCTTAAACCCTAAACCCTCTAACCTACACCCTTAACCCTCCCTCCCTCTATCTCTCTCCAAAACACTCCATTCCTCTCTCTCTCTCAACCCTCTCCCTCCTATGCCCTCTCCTCCTATCCCTCTCTTAGGTCTCTTTCTCAGTCACTCCCTCTATCTCTCTCTCCTCTACCCTTAAGACTAAACCCTAAACCCTTAAACCTTAAACCATTTTACCCTCTACCATCTACCCTTAACCATGCCTCCCTCTATCTCTCTCCCACTCCCTCCCTCTCTCTCTCAAGCATCTCCCTCCTAACCCCTCTCCCTCTTTCAGGTAGAGGGTAAAGTGGAGAGACAAAGGAAGTGACTAAGGGAGGGAGAAGGGGAGAGTGGGAGAAAGAGAGAGTGGGAGGGAGAGAGGGAGAGAGGGAGAGAGTGGGAGATAGAGTGGGAGGGAGAGAGGAGGAGAGTGGGAGATAGAGAGGGAGGGAGAGAGGGGGAGAGTGGGAGAAAGAGAGAGTGGGAGAGATTGGGAGAAGCGGAGAGTGGCAGATAGAGAGGGAGGGAGAGATGGTGAGAGTGGGAGAAGGGGGGAAGTGAAGAGTAGGAGATAGAGAGGGAGAGAGAGATGGTGAGAGTGGGAGAAATATAGAGTGGGAGAGAGTGGGGGAGAGTGGGAGAAAGAGAGAGTGGGAGGGAGAAAGGGGGAGAGTGGGAGATAGAGAGGGAGGGAGAGAGGGGGAGAGTGGGAGAAAGAGAGAGTGGGAGAAGGAGAGAAGTGGAGAGTGGGAGACCGAGAGAGTGGGAGAGAGTGGGAGAGAGTGGGAGATAGAGAGGGAGGGAGAGAGGGTGAGAGTGGGAGAAAGATAGAGTGGGAGAGAGTGGGTGAGATTGGGAGTGGGGGAGAGTGGGAGAAAGAGAGAGTGGGAGGGAGAGAGGGGGAGAGTGGGAGAACCCTAAACCCTAAACCCTCAACCCTCAAACCCTAATCCCTCAACCCTTAAACCCTAATCCCTCAACCCCCATACCCTCTTAATCCCTCAACCCTCAATCCTCAACCCTTAAACCCTAATCC